>SSNR01000113.1:1586894-1678880 GCA_006937965.1 Callopanchax toddi
AAAACCTCTATTTTCCAAAGTTAAGAAATGACCCAAATGCTTGCTACAACTGAAACTTTGATGAGATGCCTTATCTTCAACACTGAAGTTAGGATCATTTGCCATCTAATGTAGTAAATACTTGTGTTTTGTGGGAACCTGCTCCATCATACAACGGAAGCCTATAGGAGATGTGCAAACATCAGACTCGATAAGCATGACTCTGTGTTCAAAGGATTCCTAAAGATATATTCTGAAATGTGGTCATAGATGTGCTTTTAGAGACAAAGACAACTTGACTTGTTTACAGCTCAGCAGAGGTCTACCAAATGGTAAAAGGTCCTAACTCATGAGCGGACACTGGTGGATTTCTGGATGTTTACAGTCGCACTTCAGGTTCTGTTATGTTTCACTTGAGATTCAGAACACTTTGTGGTGGGTCCTTTAGGGTCAGCACAGGAAAGTTTCTTATTAAAATGTCAAGAGCAATCACAATATAAGAGGCTAGAGTCATGGTTGAGAGGAAACAGCCTGTGCAAATCAAAAATTAAGTAATAGCTCTCATATATGATATTTATCAAGGAGCATGGGACAATAAGTGAGAGGTAAATGGAAAAATAAAGAAAGGGGAGAGAGCCTGAGTGATCATCAGTAGGACAAACGCGTCCGATACCTCATCTCAGAGCCTCCATTTAAAGAGAATGCAAAACAAAAGCAAGGGGAATCCTGTCTAGAAGATGACAGCAGTGCATAAAGTCAGCTATATAAACTCAACATGTTTCTGAGGAGTTACAGCTGACAAGATTTGCGGCAGCTGTTTCTCCTTAACAGAAAAGCCTCCACAATTAAAAACAGCTGTACTAATCAACAAACTAATGGCAGGAATTGAAATGATTTCAACATCCCAAAGCAGAAAGAGAGGGTGTGACAGAGAGACAAAAGGAACATATGAGACAGAATATGTGAGGCAGTTGTGCTATAGGGAATCCAGGAATCAGCCATCAGTCAGAAAATGGCCCAAAGAGATCACTTGACAGACACATTCATTACAGACAAGCTGACAGGGGGTACAACACATGGCTCATTTCAAGCTGCGTTGTTGGATTGGAGATGTGATGAATACTAATTAAAGATAGAAAAATATTTAAAAATTGATAGTTATACTGCAGTCCAGAGGTACTTTAACTTTTATGCTGTACATTTTGTTCCTGTGCTCTTCCTATCCTCAAGTTCTACCGGGTTTAGCATTCAGCTGTTGTCCTCTTAGGCTTTAGAGACTATCATTATGTACTGTATTGTAATGTATTGCAATGCATTGTTTGAGAACTTGAATACTATCAGATGTTTATTGATTCATGGATGAGCGCATGTACAATGTGACCAAACTGATGGGTCGGTTGCAGTTTACACCGATTCTGTTCTGTGTTCATGCTGCTAATGTTCCTGTTTACACTGTATCCTCCCTGTGCAATAACAAGTGCAATATTCCTATTGATCAATACACCAATCAGTTCAATCAAAATGTCACTCAGTGCAATCAGTGTTTTACTATTTATATTTTTTATACTTTTAATTAATTTCTGATTCTGCTTTTTATGAGTATTATTTCTATTATTGTGTGCATGGCCTCTCAGAACGAGATGGTTGTTTTATTTTTACTTTCATGTTTTACTTCCTGTTTTTAGTGCCTTTCAAGCTGAGAGCAACAACCAATTTTTGTTATGTGTATGCATAATGACAATAAAGATTTCTTGATTCATCTTAATTGGTAAAGCAACCCTGTACTAATTTTTTTGTAAAGTTTTTTTTTTTTAAAGTTTTGTGATTGGTTTATTGAACCAATAAAATCAGTTTAATGTAAAAATGAAAAAAAGTCTGCAGCGGCATGGAGAAATGTTAAAACATTTAGACCAATATATAATTTGTACCACGCTACTTTAAATGTAAAACTCTTCTTCTGGTGCCATTCCTGATCTTTAGAAATAGTGTTTTTCTGTAAAAACGCCAGAACAAACAGCAACAAACTCTGAAAGCAAACTTGATCCCGATCCTGTAAACCAGTGGTGTCCAATCCTCATCCTGGAGGGCCCAGCATGCTTTAGAGGTCTCTCTGCTTCAACACACCTGGTATCAGTCAGCGGGTGATTAAAGGCCTTCAGCAGAGCTTAATGACATGCAGTACAGGTGATTCAACCATTAATTCAGGTGTGTTGGAACAAAACAAAAACATGCTGGATACATAACATTGGACACCACTGCTGTAAACCAACTAAGATTCCAGAAACAAAATACATTTCTGTGTATTGTTTGTTAATGGTGAGTCAGTTATTATGAACGTGTCATTTTTAAATGAAACCTGTTTGTGAGCTGTCTTTTCAAATTGAATATTACCAAATGTGTATGATTAATTACAAGTGATTTGTTTAATGTTATGATGATGTGATTCCATTGGATCTCAATGTGTTGAATCAAACTCATGTTGAAATTGCCTTGAACTGTGATTAACCCTCGCACTGCCCTTAGTTTTGGGCCTATGGAGTTTTCTATTCATTTTGGGTCAATTTGACCTCCTAAGGGTTACAAGCTGAATTTTACATTAACATTAAGTGGACACTAAAACTGATTTCAGTATGAGGCATCAGACATATTTATTTCTGCTAGTAGTGTAGTTGATGGCTAGGCCCAGATATTTTTCAGATTTTTACATTGATTTTATCTATTTATTTGTTTGTTTGTTTATTTATTTCTGCCTAAGACTTTTCCAGGACACATAGTATTTCTGAATGCTCAATGATTTTTCAGTTTTCTTTCAATGCCACTTTAGTTGAAAAAAAGAAGCCAGAACATGATAATTTATGGCTGCTATCAATGTGCTGTCTATTTAATGAGTCTTGATTAACAAAATAAATAAATAAAATAGACAAACACTCAAATCCACATATGGGGCAAGTATAAGGTGTTGTCCACCCTGTGTACTTGTGCATTAATAAAACAGGGCCCTAATTTAAATTAATTCATTTAAATATTAATACATTTATGAAAACTGCTAATGTAGGCTGAAAGTGTAAACTGAATTTGTGTGATTCTGAATGATGCTCCATTACAGTGGAAGGCATTAGGAGAATGTCATTTTTAAATCTAATTAATTCTTCACCTCAAATAATCAGCTTCGAGACTTCATGGTAAAATGTCAAAACTCGTAAAACTCAAAGGTTGAGGTAAAACTCAAAATCGCTGTCGAACCATTCTATAGTCATAGAAAATCAAGTAAACGTGTCCAAATTCTAATAATGTAAAGTTATTCAGGCTTGTTATGTTCATAAATCAGCTGAGCTGTAAAAATGTCCTAAACAACTGCCAGTTTGGATTGCTAATTTTCAAGCTTCAGTTGAAGGGCTAATTAATGTGCTAAAGGATGCTAGGTTTACTCATTAGCTTGCTTTGACATTTAATTTCTCTAATCTGTTAAGACAGCTCAAAGTCAAAGCACAGTTGATGTTATGTTAGATTCTGAATAGATTTAAATGCACTAACAGGGGTTGTGTTATCTCTGAGGAGGGATGGCCTTTAATAAACATTTAAAACCATACTAAGAACCCCATTTCTAAGAACCCACAGACTTTGATATAGTGTGCTGCAATGAAAACTAGTTATTTTTGTCAGTCCTACTTCAGTAAATTCAATAAATTTGAAGGATAGAAGTTTGCAACCCTTAACCTTTAGTGTCTAAACCAGTCATAAAACATAAAGCATGGCAGTATGGCATACTTCCCATCAAATACACTGCTCAAAAAATAAAGGGAACACAAAAAATAAGACATCCTAGATCTGAATGAATGAAATATTCTTATTAAATACTTTGTTCTTTACACAGTTGATTGTGCTGACAAAAAATATCAATGGAATACAAACTGATCAACCCACAGAGGTCTGGATTTGGAGTCACACTCAAAAGTAAAGTGGAAAAACACTACAGGCTGATCCAACTTTGATGTAATGTCCCTAAAACAAGTCAAAACGAGCCACAGTAGTGTGTGTGTGTGTGTGTGTGTGTGTGTGTGCGTGCGTGCGTGCGTGTGTGTGTGTGTGTGTGTGTGTGGCCTCCACGTGTCTGTATGATGTCCCTAAAATGCCTGGGCATGCTCCTGATGGGGTGGAGGATGATCTCCTGAGGAATCTTCTCCCAGACCTGGACTAAATCATTCGCCAACTCCTGTCTGTCTGTGGTGCAACACGGCGTTGGTGGATGGAGAGAGACATGATGTCCCAGATGTGCTCAAGTGGATTCTGTTCTGGGGAACGGACGGACCAGTCCATAGCATCAATGCCTTCAGCTTGCAGGAACTGCTGACACACTCCAGCCACATGAGGTCTAGCATTGTTTGGCATTAGAAAGAACCCAGGGCCAACTGAACCAGCATCTGGTCTCACAAGAGGTCTGAGGATCTTATCTCGGTCCCTAATAGCAGTCAGGCTACCTCTGGTGAGCACATGGAGGTTGTGTTTCTTAAGTGTTCCCTTTATTTATTTGAGCAACTTTTAGATTTTATCAACTAACTTTATTCAAAGTGCAGTGAAGGATGGCGGAGAGATCTTTGCTTTTATGTTTTGCCTTTTTACATTAATTCTGTGAGAAACAGAATCCAAGCTGCTTGGCAGGTGGGCTGGCCTGGCCCAAACATGTAGAAGTACTTGCAATTCTTCTTTGGATTTCTCTGATTTAATTAGCTTTTATCACATTGTGACATAATGTTGATTTTTTAGGAATGTGGCCTTTATCTTTGAGGTCGCTTTCATGCTGCTGAATTATTTAAAACCAGTCAGACCTCGCTGACTTATACAATAGTCTACAGAAAATATGTGAGAAGTGAGAAAGTATTTTCTGGGACATTATAGTTTAAACTGTACTTAGTCTTTTAATGATCTTTTTTTTGTTGCAGGAATTAAGATAAAAAATAAGATTTCAGCACATCATATAAAAAGTTTTAAAAAAGGTTTATATAAATTAGAAGAAAACACTCAAACTCTGTGAAACATTTGGTAGCATAACTCATAAGTTCAGTGTTGGACAGTTTCTTTAATACATGATGCAGATGAATTCTTATTGCACATAAAAATGTCAGATTTTTATGTACTATCCTTTGAGAACATTATTTTAATTGTATGCACAACAAATAATGTCTAGGTAATTAATGCAGTTTTGCTTGAAAACTTAGATTTTAGGGTTTGGATAAAGTTTGAACTTCAGGGTAGAATTAGGTTTGGGGTAAGATGTTTAAGAGATGGTCAAAGAGCTTTAAAAAATGCACAGTTTTGATGGCGTGTCCCAACAACCACACTGAGATAATTCTGTGTGTGTACAGTTAAGAACTGCATAAAAATAAAGCCCTGTTGAGAACAGAAGTGACTGTACTTTCACACTTCAACTGTGCTTATCAATTTTTAAATGCTTTCTAGTTATTCAGCTATTCTTTTGTCATGATTTCCTCCTTTTTTATTTCCAAGGAACACAATTTTATTGTTTAACAGATTATCTCAAATGTCTTTTTTTACTTTTCCTTTTAGCTGTATAAATTTTAAATTGCTGTCATGATTGGTGTCTTTACCCAGGACCAGACGGTGGTCATGAAAAAAGTTCTGCTGCTGCCAGGACCAGATGTACAGCAGGAAAGCAGAGGGTCACCTGCTGTTAAAGGACTGTTGAGGCATAAGGGGCACTGAATTATAGAGAGGAAGTCATAGGACAGCTTTTTGTTTTGCAATAATCTTGTTAGGTAATAAAATTTGATAGATGCAGGTAGGTTTTCATGGTTGGACTGTCAGTGTTGTATTTGCTATTTCATTCGGAGGCCTTAGTGACTGAACCCACATTATATCCTGCTTAAACCTGCTATCATGTTAGTCTGAACAAGACACCAACATAATTACATTTTTACTAGAGAGGATGAGCAGATGGAAGTGATTTTTTTCTTATCATACCTAACAGATATCTGTTACTTTACTGTTGATGGGTACAGGAATAAAATGTTACCAGGTATTAAGTTAGAAAGATAGATTCAATATTTGCTTTAACACCTGTACCTCTTACTCTTTGGATGCAACATTTATTGGTAAAGTCATGTTGGAAATCAAAAACTCCCTCAACATTTTTGTGATATAAATGCTGCCATGTATCTTTTCCCTCAGATGTGACGCTGCAGCAAAAAGATTTACCCCTTTCAAAGAAAACAGAATGGAGGCGTGAACGAACAGTATGCTTGACAGATACTGAATTTGTCCTGGATAACAGACAGCTTAGCGCTGTCTCATGTGTGTACACATCAGCATGAAAGAGAAAACAACACGGTGTGTCTCTAGCGGTGTTGTCACAAGGCTTGCCTGGTCTTACCTGCTCCCATTTCACAAATGCTGCCTGTCATTTTGCGCTTGTCTGCCATGTGATGCCTCCTATTTACCGTGGAGATCCTTGAGACTGAAACTCTCAAGTGCACAACTGTGCTCCTCCCCTCAGGAAGGCCTGGTGTTTCTACATGTTGCCACTGACTTGCTATACTCAAACACGTGCCTTGTTGACATAATTACAGTATCACAACTCGATGTAATGTCTGTGTGTGTGCTGCTAGTTTGCCCTCCCATCTTAACTGAAAGCTTAAACACACCGCCCATTCTGTCAAGCCAACCCCTGAGTCAATAGAACATCCTGTCAGAGTGAATACCGCCTGCCAGCCTGTCAGATAGCTCCCCCAACAAATACCCCAATGGGAGACCGAGTCATAGCTTCCCATCAAGAATGATCTTGTGATCTTCTGAGGTCAGAAAGGACAAAACCTCTCTGTGAGCAAGAATGTAACTATTGCAATATGAATAAATATAATACCATGGTATGTGAAAACAAATATGGAATGACACAAAGAAACTTCAACCTTAAAATAATTTAGAAAATGAAGCCGTTTTTTTGTTGTGCATAGAAAATCAAATCAGGCACCAAAACTGCCTTCTCAGATTCACTCTAATATTTTTACCAGCAGATGTGTAACATCAGTCATGGGACTTTGACTCTTAATTTATGGGATGTAAAGAGCACCTTAGAGGAACACTTGAATGATCAAAAGATAACCAAGTATGCTCTTTAGGTGTTCTCTTTTTGTCAACTAAGCTTTAAGCTTTTCTGTCATCCTCTGCAAAATCCAGCAGTGAAAAGCAGGATTAATCTTGTCTTCAGCTAACACGAGAAATGCATCAATATTATCTATGAGTTCTGATATTAGGTATCACAGCATAAATCATCTTCATATTTATCATTACTGGTGGGCAAAGCTTTTAAAATTTGGAATCACTCACAGCTGCATTGAGAGAAAACTTTTTGCAAAGTTTTGCAAATTATTTGTAGAGAACAGATCAGTATCGCCAAAAGATATTGAAGATCTCACAAGTGTTGGTTAGGGACTATCAATCAACTAATTAATTAATTAGCCATTATTTAATTAATAACAATATCTTAAAAATGGGGAAGAAGAAAAGGAACGAGAGAAAAAATTCTGGGAACAACTGAAGCCCTGTCTTACATGAACACCTGTGATTTATAGTAACAGTGACTTCTGATTATTATCGCGGGTTAGTGAACCTCTGACATAAGGCCTAGTCCTGTCTGTCAAAAAATCACAGGATAATTATTGGGTGCATATCTATATAATTTGCCTGTCCACATGCAGAACAGACACACTGTATCAGCCTTTAAGCTGTTCTATATATAAACAGGTGCCTAGTGTGTATTAGGAAGATAGAGATGGTACTGAGACACCGGGAACTCACCTGCCTACGCAAGTCCCTGGTCTTCTTGGTCATTTTGTCGATGGCTGAGTTCAGCGGGTCACCTTTTTCTTTTCTGCCAGTCTGTAAACAAAAACAGAAAATACATTCAATACATGCCATGGTTTAACAGCGAATAACACTACATAATGCAATGTTTGACACAAATACAGAGCTATCTTAAAAAAAAATGTTTTGTTTTTTTTATGAATCTGTGCCGATATCTAAATGTCCCTTGGTCAGTGAAAACCTGAAACTTTTAGCAATGTTACCTAGCAACTAGCCAATCTGGCAAGTATCAATTTAGTTGTCTCCAATTCCCCTTTGTGCTGCACTTCCTGTCAATGCCAGCTCCAACTGATAGCTTTAGCATGGTGCAGACTACCACATGGTTCACCTGATACACACAGAGTTACAAGCTGCTTCTTTTCACCTGACAGTGGGGAGTTTTACTGGGCAAGCAGCACAGCGTCTTACTGTTCCAGGTTTCCCTTCTTTCCAGTTAACAAGCAAAGCAACCAAAACAGCAGGAGTCACTGTCGGTTACCGGTAGGAGATATTATGGTAGGATCTTTCTCTATCTCACAGAAAAATGCTTTCAATCAAATCAACTGAAAACCCTGGACAAAAGGAGTCTCTGCTTTCAGCTAAAGGCTATATTTACCCTTTGCAAGCTTTACAGTTTTTATCAAAAACATGAAAACAAGTTTAATGTATTTCCCCTTTTACATTTTCTACAGCTTAAGCTGAAGGTCAAAAAGATTTTGTCATTGTCTTGAAGAGGACCATTCAGTGGTAAACATTGGTCCAATGCAAAATGGTTCAAATACTCATCAGATTTTTACAGTTTGCTGGTTTTACCAGAAGGGCATTAAAAATGATGTTGGTGTAGCTCAGAGGTCACTAACAGGTGGACCGCGTTCCGGATCTGGACCCAGAGTTGGTTCTGTCAGGACCGCGCAGCAAATCCAGGTCCAAGGAGAAGGGGGTGCAGCTGGGCTTCGAGTGAGTCATGCACCCGCAGCAACCCATTGATAAAGTTTGCACTACCCCTAAGTCGCTGCCCCTCCTGCCACAGCTCCAGGACATTATGTTGCTGCTACTGTATAAACCATTCATGTCTTGAAACGTGTGAACAGACCACCACACATGTCAGTCTCATTGATAATCAGCTCACAAGTGACAAATACCCAAATGATCCAAAGCATAGTTGGGTGGGTCAGTACGTAGTTCATAAAACTTCAGGTACCCTTTTAGTGTGATTGTCCCAACAAAACCCTTGAAACCAAAGAACAACCAACCCATAATCTAAACTGAAGAAACCTTTTGAATGAGATGTGAAACAAGAAATGTTCAGCTGCCTTTCATTCAACTCTTAGAGCTTGCATTTGCAAAGCACTGAAAAAAAATCCAAAACACAGTAACTGTCCTTTACAAGCAGTTGGTAGCAAAAGCCTTTTTCCCTGTTCAAATTTACCCTTTTGGACTAACCTAATGAAGTTATTTAGCAGTGACTATAACATTAAAGCAAGTGTGGGACTGGGACACAGTTACAGCTCGCTCCTTAAAGGTGAAGAATGAGCCATGTTTACTGCTCTGTTGGTAACTCTCCCTCAGGTCCTCTCAATAAGCTGCTGCATCGAGTCCAATGCCACCACATTTCAAACTGAATGTCTATAAATAATCACTCATGTTAATGGCTGTGTACTCCCTTTTTTCTGGAAAAGTGACAAATGAAAATGTGTGGCTCATCACTCTTCTGAAATCTGCTCGGTTTCAAGCTGGAGGTAAAGACAATGGCACAAAAACATGAGCCATCAAATTCAGATCACCGTTTCAATTTCTTTTATTAGAATCAAATAAAAACAAGGGTTAGCAGGTTGATCAACAGATTGTAAGACAAAACTATCCTCTGTCAAAGCAATACCAGCATACACGATTATTTGTATTGTTGCCAGGCAACAATCTGACTGTTCTCTGTGGTATAGCGTGAAGGCGAGCAACCAAATTGCTTATCAGCTTTTGCAGAGAAACATACACCTGGTGACACAGTTTTCATTCTGCCTCAAATGTGGAGTTTCTGAGGCACACTGACCACTCAGATCTGGAGTAAAAGAGCTATTTAGTCTCTATCCTGTTTAATAAGACTCCAAATAATGTTACTCATCTCTGTGTTACTGAACTATTGTTCTGCCCTTTTGATAATTGAGTGGAACAGAAGGTCTTGTATCTATATGTCACAGATAACTAAACGAGACCACATCAAACGGACACCTCGTGGTAAACCCACCCCAAGGTTAACACAGTTACTATCAATGTCTTGGTCACCTTCAGCTTGTAGAAGAACACTCTCATTAGTTGTGAATACTTTTACAATGAGCAAACAGAAGAGAGGAATACTACTATGACGTCAGACCTATACCATGTGCCATTTTCAGACCAGGTCCTTTTTAGGACTGGTAATCCAACTAAGACAGGTCTACAACCTTTAAAGCTGAATGATTCATTTTACCATCTTTCCTACTCAATGTAGCATGTAGAGCCACAAAATCAACCCCATCAAATATACAATGATTTATAAAATGTCATTATTATCTATATCTAAACTTTTTACATTTTCTCTTTTGCTTTTTTATGTGTTTTGTGTTTGTGTGAACAAACTATATTGTTTTATACAATAACATTTAGTTTTTGAATGATGCAGAGAAATTTCAGTGCAAAATAGGTAAAGAGTTACTAAACGTATTAACTCAACAATAAAACATTTCACTTTAAACACATTTTAGTAAAACCTGAAGATATGAAATGATCAATCCATTCTAAACTAATGAACTGAAATGATGGGAAATTGTTTTTTTTTTAAGACAAATTAAGACAGGTAATCCATGTTATTTGGATTATGACTAATTCTGCTGCAGCTACTCATGCATGTATTACAAAAACGTAAACGAGAAAACTGCTAAAATTACTATTTTGGGGTCAGCTTAAATATAAACTCAGGTCACAGTTTTACAAGGAGCTACTTAAGAGGGGCTGAAGAGCCACAGGTTGCTGACCCCTGAACTAAGAAGGGGTTGAATGTGTACTTTTGCACCTTGATTGCACACCAATGAGGTAATGGTGAGCACAGCCATGTCACTTAGGCGTATGACATTGCCCCAACAACGAAGGATATTATGGTGAAAGCACTATGAACATTTAGGAGGAGCAGACATCTACCTTCTGCTGTACACATTAAATAAACAACCTGTACTTTCATAATGCAAAATCTTTTTTAAAAGGGCAACCACATATCATTATATACTCAAGAGTCTTTGCTGAGCTTTTTTAGCACCTACTCTGAAGTTGCACATGGCCATACCAGTCAGAAAACAACTAAATTATCAAATGATCATAGAGACTGGGGTAATAAAAACAATCATATATATTTTTAGCATTTTTTTCACAATTTGAACATATATGTTGGTACATGTGTGTAATATATTGTCATTGACATTAAAAAGTTCTGATCTTTAAAAGATAAAACTAGAAACATGGAATCGGTTCCTTTTCATCATATTGCCAGACCGCCTTTGGCCGAGACTCATGTAGCATTTTTCTTCACATGAATGTTAACCATTACAGTGAGAATGAGTCATTTGTCTCCAATCTCATGCTATAGTTAGTCACTCCCTTTTCTAATAGCAATCGCACGATGCAGTCATCTGTTGTGAAGCAATGCACCAGACTGAAAGGAAGAAAACTGGCACGCATGACTTAACTGTTCTTTTATAGATCCAGGCCCATATAGAAAATACCACGTAGTCCTGAATATACTCTATACAAGACGTGATAATATATTTGCAAATGTAATTCTGACATATACTGATGAAGGCTTTTAGCTAGTTGTTGATTGACATGAAGGAAGGAGAGGAAATGGAGGTGGCATTCAGTTACCTTCCATTATGTACAAAACATTCAAACTATCACTCACGCTTTGATGTTCACACGCATACCAGCTTTTCTTCGCCAAAGTAGAGGACATGACAACATTAGTCACCGCATTGCCTTAAGAGCCTAATGTGTCATTAAGGCTCCAGAGGGACGCAGAGGATTACAGATGCTCACTACCCAAATTAATTAATATAAAAAAGTAAAGGAAGGATGTGGGATGCATGCAGCCTTTCCATAGAAACCTCCAACACCCAAAAATAAAGTGATGCACAGTATAGCTAACACGATAACGTGGTCAAGCTATAGGTAACATGATTTCTCACAGTCCTCATAAAATAAACAGACAGGCAGATAAGCCACATTTAGCAAATCTTTTTTTTTTTTCAAATCTATTTTCCAGAATTGGAAATCCCAGCCGTTTTATTTCTGAAAACTCTTTAATCTGAGTTAAGGAGATTAAAATGGCACCGTGATGTCGGGGTAAAGGGACAAAACCATGCACCTGTTATTTTTAGCTCTCCTAAGCATCTCCCTACTGGGGTGTATAGTTTTTAAAGGAGCTACAAGTTTTTGTTTAACCCTGAATCTTTAAAAATAAAAAAAAAGTAGGGCAACTACTTCTGACAGTAAGAAATAACCAATAAGAGTAGATTATAGAAAAAAAATGTCACACGTACTATAATTACACTTTAGCTTTCATATGTCAAGTGCATTTACGAGGGGATGAATAATGTATTACTCATGTTGGGTTTCCTGCAAAACATGACACACCCAATTAAACACACTACACATCAATCCCACATTACAAACCTTACATCCAAAGACAGAGATGAATCATGAGTTAGTCAATGTGTCTGACTCACATTCAGCCTGAACGCGCACAAACCATGATCTTTGACTTGTTTCTGCTCATATATGTAAATAATAAAATGATTCACAATGTTTGTGTGGAGGCTTTTACGTGGATAAGTATTTGACCAACCTTTTTCTCAAACCAGGTGATTTTGATACGCGTGAACGATTGTGTGCTCCTATTTCCAGCCATTAAATGCTCGACAAGTCGGCTGGTGGAATCACTTGTCTCCTATGCTGCATCACTCACTGACATTTTAAGTTTTTTTATGCATCTAAAATTTTGCCACATAATGAAATGTGCATGTTTGCTTGCTTGGTAAATACAATTCCCCACGGTGCCTCACAGACAATGTTCCCAACTGTCCCTCATCTATTATTTTCCACCCCCATGTTGTGCACTTATTCACTCTCAGTTGGGGTGGGGAGGGGTGTAGAATAGAAGAGGGTGCCTGACAATAAGCATCTCTTGTGAGGGGTAATGGAGGCAGTGGAAGTGGAGTTAGTCTCGTCCACTCAGGAGAAGTCTGCAGGATGCTGGTGGAACGACTGCAGGCTGGGAGCATATTAATTCTCTCAGGTCCTACCACAGTAAGCGTGTAATTCACTGGTGCTCTGCAGTGCAAACTATTTCACAGCTTCTTTGACCTTAAACCTCATAAAAAATGGAATAAGACATACATGTGTGGTACTATCAGTGGAATAATATTAACCAGCTGAATAATGCATAGAGCTTTGCTTTAGCAGGTTTTCTTCTGTTTATTCAGAAATGTCATTTGTAGCTTTTTAATTACTTTCAAAGCTAAAAAAAGACACTTCATTCAATTATTAATTTACTCAGATTATTTGTTTTCAGCATCACGTTGCAGCACCTGCTGGTGATGAAAACAAACAAAACTTAAAACGCCTGAACCTGAACCTGACGGGTGAGAGAATGAGGAGTGTGTCTGGTAATTCATAGGCAATAACATGGCAAATAAAAGAAATGGGCAGATGAATCAGAGGGAAGAAAATGGAAGTCAGGTGTGTGTGTGTGTGTGTGTGTGTGTGTGTGTGTGTGTGTGTGTGTGTGTGTGTGTGTGTGTGTGTGTGTGGTGGGGGGGTGGCATAAAGCATTGTGTCTCATTGTCTCCCAAGATCAATGTGTTAAATGATATCAATTCCGGCTCCATGTCAATTCAATTAGGCAGGAGTGAGAGGTACAATTACTGCCCAATGTGGTTACACTGTCTGTGGCAGGCTTAAAGGGGAAGGCAAGCTGATAACAAGAGCGTTAGAGTGTTTGTGTGTGTGTGTACGCTGGGAGTGCATGACGATAATAGTGGTAACATGTTGGTCGGGTTACCAGCTGATAATGGGTAGCTAGATCCTCATTAAGATAAGTTGTGCTCCCTTTGCTGTGCTGCTACAGATGGGCCAATTTGAGTTGTTCTCATTAAGTGCAACTTAAAAAGGTGCAGGGGTGGCTATCAGCTGCTGTGATTACAGGATGCCCAAAATGACAACAGTCCCCACAGCGAGAAGAGATTCCTTGGGATAATTGGTTTGGATTGGAATTTTGGGCTTTATCATTTTAGATTATGATCCCAGAGCAACACAATAGATGCTACATCATAATCTCATTCAAGCCATTCTAAACTGAACAATTTATTGTGAACTCACAATGTAATGCTAAGGTTAAAATAAATGAATAAAAAAGCTATTAGTTTATAATAAAAATGATCTTTATGTACAAAAAGCAGAAAATGTGTGACATTTAGGTTTTATTATACAAACAATATTTTTGCCTCTTTATGTGCAGGGTCATGTGGTGAGCCTGTAGTCAATGTCTATCATAAAGCTAGTGCATGCAGGTCTGTGCATGCACTAGCAGATACACAAAAGCTTCTAAATACAAAGGATACACTAAAAATGTTACATCACCACAACTTAACAACTTAACAAATGGCTCGTTTAAAATATGACACATTACTGCCCCCCTTGCAAAAAATACATAATTTACTTCCATTTCTTATGTTGCATTTACATAAAAGTACAAACTGCTTGAATGCTGTTATTTCTACAAACAAGGTTGATTCCAAATGAACTTTAAGCAAAAACATGGCATCTCTTGGCAAAAACTATGGCATGGTGCACAAATTTGAGAAAACTGAGCAAAAGCCAAAAGAGCCTAAAGAGAAAATGTAAAAATTTGTTCTGCTTAATGCCTGAATAATTCATGAGTTAAAGTTAAGCAGCAGAAAAACAAGCAGAAAAACATTCCTCTGAAAGTGGTCAGGTACAAGGACTTGACTGAAAGCAAAAAGGTGAAATAAATTTAAAAAAGGAAGAAAGGAAGGCCTTCAGAAACCCATTGTTCTGATCACTGAGGACATATAATGAAACCTGGTAGCAATGCAGTAAATTTAAAACTGGTCAGTTTTCTATCACTCTACGTTTGAATGTGTTCCATCTGTTGAGATTTGTGAAGGAAACATGCTATTTCTTTAAAATGATGGAGAATAAACCTGCCCTCTTTACCTTCATTAACCATCAACTAACATAAAAACATGCTGCATTCCCTTTACCTGGAAAAGGGCAATTGCATTTACTCTACATATTGCTTTACTATTAACCATTTTTCATTAGATGTTCTAAAATTCCTCTTAGAAGGAAAAGATTGATCACTGCTTGACTAGCCTAATTTTTTAAATAGCCATCTTAATAATCTGACCGGTTATTGTCATTTAGGCTACGTTCACACTGCAGGTCTTAATGCTCAAATCTGATTTTTTAATCAAATCCGATTTTTTTGTCTGGCTGTTCACACTTCAACTGAAATGCAACAGCAAACAATCTCCAGTGTGAACGAATCACGGCCCCAAAGCGGCCCGCATGCGCAGACGATGACAAGACGTCACACATAACGTGCTCTGTTTACGGAAGTAAAATGGTTTTGGACTTGAACATGGCCCAATTACGGTAAGATATATTTAAGGCTGAAATACACCGGAGACATCAGCGCTGCGCCACGTCGCGCTCGCACCGTTATTTTGATTAAAAACCATTTTAGTCCGTCAGATCACTCATCACACAGGGACCGCCACAGCGCTTCCCAGAAACGCGAGTCCACGCCACGGCGCTAAGTTCACTTGAACAGAATTGTCACCTAATATATTTCTAATCAAGTCCTAAACCTCACTTTCTGTCCACCGACTGCCTCCGTCTCCAGTATCAGCTCTACGTGTTGGAGCGTTTCCCTCCGCTGGCGCTGATTAGTGGTCTGTCTCCTGTCGGTCACGTACGAGGCGGATTCAATGCGACATGTCCGTTCAGACTGAAGTCGCTTTCAAAAACATCAGATACGTATCCGATTCAGTACCACATATGAAAGTGACCTGGGTCGGATTTGAAAAAATCGGATCTGTGCCGTTCAGACTGTCTTAAAAAACTCAGATATGTGTCGCATGAGGGAAAAAAATCGGATTTGAAGCGCATTTGGCTGCAGTGTGAACGTAGCCTTAGTAATTTACTTCAAAGCAGGAGATTAACAAAACCGATTTCTCATTTTTGTTGTCAAATGAGCCAATTATAGAAGCTAACATCATTATTTAAATTTAGCCAGTAAAAGCGTGTTTTAAACATTAAACATTAGCTGTAGAAAAAATAGGAAAGTGAATGTTTGTGAAGCCAGTATGTGATAAAAAGAGATTAACATAAAGGTCTCACACGTGACTTTGGACAGCACTGACCAGCCACATTACTTTTACAACCTCCCTTTAAAGGCTTTACATGGTGTAACGATTCTGTTACCATCTCAGGTAAGTTTATTCATTTTTTTATGGAGACATCATTCTTAAAGGTACATTTAAAAGAGGTGTTGTTGGTATTGAATAAAAGATGAGTTAGATGCTATTTATGTACCATCATAAAATACATGCATGTTTGCCTCAACACCATTTCTTTTTTAATGAGGTTTAATGAAATTGATAATGACCCAAGGCAGTGGCTCTCGATCCTAGAATCCTCAGAGCGCTACGTGTTGTTCGTTATCCTTTATGTTTCACTAATTGTCCACATCAGTTACAATTTTAAGGAAATGCTTAGGAAGCCCATATAATTACAAATGCATTAGCAGAAACATTTAGCCCAGTGTACCCCCCAAAAAACTTCATTTTATCCATTTTAAAACAATAAGTTGCACTTCATTATGCTCCTGATGAGTGATATTTTATATTATAGAATGTGGTCAAAAGCACTGATTTATTCACAGAATAAAGCTCAAACAGACATTAGTTTTTCTATTCAAATACAATTCTGATACTAAAAACAAATATATGTAAAACGCCTATTCAAAAGCCCCGAACAGCCACTAAATCCTCATGTGAAGAGGACATTGTGAATTTTCTCTCCAAAAACACTCTCTGTTGCCCATCGTATCCATGGCAAGTGTCATTTGAGCCCGGCGGTGTCTTGTCATTTAGACTTAATGCAGCCTAGGACAGAATTGCCTGAGGAGAAGTAAGAGTGCCTTCAAGCACGAGCCGTCTTAGGTTTTAACGGCCGCAGCCGTTTACTTACTCCTCTCATTACACGGGCTCATGTTTAGACCGTGGGCCTGTCGCTGGTTATCAGCATCAGTGGTCAAGTGGGTTTACTGATGAGGCGAGGCATCTGGTTGATCGTTAAGCACGTTGGAATTAACCGTTTTATTTTAGGTGGATAAAATAAAGGATTAGCAGACTTTGCAGCTGAATACATGGCCCATTGTTTCATGGACCATAGGCTGATTGTGCCAGAGCTGGTATTGTTTCAATACATGTGTGTTTGGACTGAACCCAACTGGAATCAGATTGTAAACCTCTTGAGGGAATGAAGACATGCTTCTATTGGAAACAAGACACAATAGATCTTATATAACTGATCAACAACTACCCAAAAAAAAAAAAAAACTATAACTTGATTTGCATGAATCGAGAGATGACTACAAAAAAAGCAGAGGTTGTGAGAGATGAAGAAAAAGAACCCCAACAAAATAGAGTCATCAAGGCCATGTCTTCATCTGTCTCATCATTGTGTCCTTTGTTTGCCTGCTAAATGTGACGAAAGCACATTCAAAGCGTATTTGAAGTCAGTAATTGATTTATCTGACATAAGTCATAGAATATTGTGGCCTTGCAATGTCTTTTCACAAAGACAGAGGCCACATCATTAGAGTTTTTAAATGTATTCTTTTTAGTCTGATTCAGTGCATGTGCCTTATGAAGTTATATAAAAAACTCTCTTCATTCTTGAGAGAAAATATCTGAAAACAGACTACAAAATTAAAAAAAGATGACCAAGGGGGCACAATGCTTAAAAGAGTTCTAATCTCTGTGATATTATCAAACAGTAAAGATATTCCATTGTTTGTATAACGCCTAAAAAATGGTCTAAAGGGAGAAAAAAATACCTTTGAATATTCACATTAAGAGCTGTTAAAAAATTAACATGCAGAAGCACTGCTTTGGTAATCATACTGTTGCTGATCTTTTTGACGTCTATGCAGTCTGGAATGAAAAAAAGGAGAGAGAAAGCAGAAGCACGAATGACAGAATGAAGAGGGTTAAATACTAAGCATGTTGGGCTTTAAGCCAAGGTGGTAGGTGCATAGTTTCAGGAGAATTAGAAGAGGAGGTGAGGGGAAATGTCTGGTTATCAGACAGCAAGAGAGAAACAGAGAGCAGGGAATAAAAAGGTCTAGTCCTGCAGCAGCAGTATAGGGAGCTAGAGCAATGCTGCCTGCAGCCTCCCTGAACTGAATAGTAAGTAGTTTGCGAGGGATGGGCTGAAGGAAGGGCAGCGGGAGAAAGAAGAGAAGCACGGGAGGGAGAGGCTGAGAATAGGTTACAGAGGGTGAGAAAATAAGAGAGTGGTGAGATATCTGTGAGAGCAGAGCTATGGTGTAGAAAAAAAAATAACGCGAGTCAATGGGGTGAGAGGAAGGTTTGAGTATCATTGATGCACTTTTGTTTCACCGCAGAGCTGAAAAAACTCGATTTATCACACACACACTTTCCTATACATGCATGCACAACCACGACACGGCTGTCTCTGAGGATGTGGGAGTGTTTTAGAAAAGACCTGAGCTTCCGCTGCTGGTCCAGTGCTGCAAAACGTCAACACCTTTAATCTGTTCAAGGACTCGCTTTGGGGAATCAGACAAAACATTGACGTGCTATAAATTAGGATGCACAAAACAGACATTACCATTTACCGTAGGGGTCAGTTACTCAAGTGATTTGCATTAAAATGCTTGTCAGAGGCTCATCCGTAAATTAGGCACATTACTTCCCCATTGTGTTGTATTCACATCTGATAAGATCATAAAACAGCATGGACTACATGTAAATACAGACGCTTTTCTTTTCCTATTTAGATTTTAACTTGGGTGAATGTAAATGTATCCAGAGTCTGACCATATGCGACAAAACTGAGTCGGCCTCATATTTATCATCACACAAGAAGGGTAGAGTGCATTAAAACAGTCACATTTCAGGATAATAATATTGAAAAACATGCAAAGAGGCTTAAGGGAGCAGGTGACTGTATTCAGACATTATCCTGCTCAACAGTCAAACCCACTACTTTGAGCTTTTAACTCCTTCACAGAGCAGAGGATCATAAATCAGTAAGGTAGCTTCAGAAATCTAGGATAACTGAGGAGAACGCAGGTTTTTTAAATAAGACATGACTGCTTTCATGTAGACATGGGCTGTGTGTGTGTGTGTGACGACACAAAGGGAAGGGTTTAAATGATACACACGTAACTAGCGGAAGAGTTCTCCAGAATATGGTCTTTATTTTTAAAAATCAGTCTAAGGGAAGTACCGGTAGTTAGCAAGGGCTATTGAGGATTTCTGTAAACCTGGAAAATGACTCAAGCTGCTCTTCTGGGTAGGCTGCTGTTGTGTAGGAAGTTCTAATCAGGGATTAGGGGAGTTGGGAGGGGGAAAAAATGGAAAAGTTAACAAAAAAATGTTCCTAGGGTCTGACAGCAAAAATGAAACCAGCAGTGCTTCAAATAAAAAGTTGCTAATGGCAGTCTGATAACACAAATGTGTACTGCAATCGTGTCCCACCGTGGAGATGGCCACTGTCTCCTCTAACAGATAAATACATACAGATAAGCTGTATAGAGCAACGGGGTGATTCCTCGCTGTAATGATCCAGGGGGGGGTGGCAACTTCAAAGACTTGTGGAGCTGGCTGAACTGGTGAAAATGACTGTCTCCCACTGTTCTTTCATGTAAGCTTTGTCAGTCCAGCCATGCAGCAGCACAAGCCACAAACACAGTTGTTGCTGCCATTAGTTGCGAGGAAAAGCCACAGAATGGCCAATAAAGCCACAGTGTGTGGACATGATTTGAGAGCATTGTGTGTGGATGACATCAGGAGATGGGACTTACTGTCGTGGTGGGTGTTTGGGGATTTAGGTCTTTTCAAACCATGTCCATTTTCTTCCTATAAGCGGCCATATAAAGTGTTTTCCTACAAACTTCACAGCTGTTATAAATCAAACAGTTTATCAGGATGTGACATGCAGATGTCACCCTTGAAAATATTGGTCATTTATCAAGCCATCTTGGAAATTACGCAGGTTCAAACACTCGGGGAGCTACATGAAGCTCTCAGCATCTGATTTATTAAACACCTAAATGAGCACTGATTTGATAACAGACTGATGAATTGATTCAGCGGTGGGAACAAGGACAAACTGCACTGGTCTCTTGTTTACATTCAATGGCATCATGGGTTAGGGAACTCTGGACCTTAAAATATGAAATCAGAGTAAGTTTACATGAAAAATCATCATGGTGCAACTTAAAGTCATGATGTGCAAAAATCAGATCTGTCACAGGGATTTTTCCAAGTGCTACCATTAAAAAATATATCCATATTTCTGTAAAAATGAAGGTTTTCAATTCAAAAATGTAATTTCTGGATGACTCATGATATATGATATTTGCAAAGCATGTAACGTCAGTCCAGCAGGTTTTCAATGCTGAATTTATGTCTGTCACCTTTGACAGAGACGGTTGACGGTGTGTCAGATTTAGAGTTTTTCACATTACTGTTCAATTCCTGGATATAAAGTCCTGGATGATTGTAAGTGGTCTCTAAACAAAGATGATAACCAGCTAGCATAATGAAACCGAGAATCTCAAACATTTTATAATTCTCTTTTTAGATTCAATTTGCCCAAATCAAGGGTCATAAAAAATGAAGAGATGAGGAAATTCAAGGTATTTTCACCAAACAGTTTTATTAGAATTTAACAAGGTGTCAAATGAAATTTGGCCTTTATAATATGTGCTCTACCCAGCGGTAAGTGCAGGTCAGTCTGAAAGCAGCATAATGGGAACTAGTGGGCCATGTGGGATAAGTGTGCCCCTGGGCTGGTCAGTCTTATTGTCAGTGTGGTGACAGGTTCAGGTTTCTGCTGTGGGTTGAGATCTTAATTATGCATAACCCATCTGGTGCAGGTGGGCAGCTGTAAGAGGCTGTAACTGGCAGGGGAATGACATGATGAATCATATCAATGGTAGGTAAACTCACACAAAGTGATAGCAAAAGTTAAAGTTCTTCAACACTAGATCAAAAGCCTCAAAGTACAGCATGAAGACCCTAAATACTCAATAAAATATCTCAAAATAAATAAGCTTTCTAGTTGTAGGGTTACACAAATATTTGTCCATATACCCAACGCAGCAAGAATAGATAAATGAGTAACAGAAACATGAATAAAACAATAAATGAGTCAAAGAATGAAGGCATGGCTTCTAGTATGAGTATATATATAGGATGAAAATTCAAATAATCCCCCTCACTGAAATCCCTTAAGATACAAATAATTTTCTGAATGCACCACCCACACTGCAGTAGTTCAGTTTGTCAACAAGTTCATAGCTTTGTAGACAAAGAGTGATTTTGATTCTGGTCCATTACTGGGGTGGAGAAGTAAATCATGCAAAACATTTTAAGCAGGTCGGCACTGAGCACAATGCACACACACATGCACATACACACACACACACACGTAGAAAAACAGCAGAGAAGAGGCAAGGCTGAGAATTTTTTCCTCATCAGAGGATTTAGCTGCCATTGTCTGCTGCCAGAGACAGCACTCTGCATTTTAATAAGGGGTGCAGTTTGAATCCAGTTGTCTTATGATGTGATAACAATTCTTATTTTTTCTTTTCTTTCTTTTAGTTTTTCTTTTTTACCGAGTAAGGCTGGGGGACATGTCATCATGTAACTCCACACTGCACAGATCTGCCACACTCACTGGCTGCTAGTGATGTGCTGATTGTGGTTGTGGTACATTTTTTTTAGTGTATGTTGGCATGTAGGAAAGCCAGATTAGATCCTATAGCTACAGATGACTGATGATGTGAGCAAATTAGATCTTAACGTCTTCAGTTTACGGTATCTGTTACAGTAAATGCAGCATACATAAAGAAGCCCAACATTCAGAGCTTTCACAGCACGCAGCTTTAAGGCTCAAGTAAATCTCACAGACATTAACAGCAGGGACATGTTGTTCTAAATGTGTAATCTCAGCTAAAGAGAGCAAGGCCTAATTCTGCTTTATTTGTCATGGGTCTTGAGTGTGTGTGTGTGCACAGTCTGTAAAAAGTCACACAGACATTATCCATATTCAAAGGTCTTGAACAGACGGAGGTCTTCAGACAACAGACCTGAGAGTTTCAGGTAACCACCAGAAACCTTTAAGGCAGAAACAATGCTGAGAATGTGTACTGAAGTTATTAAAACATGACTCTAGATTCATTATAGTTGAGCTGAACACTTAAAAACAGTTCAAATGCAAGCTATTGTCAAAATACAGACTAATTCAATCCACAAGTCATCAGCTGTAGATGCAACAAATAAAGCAAAATCATCTTATAATTAGTGACAGCTCGAGACTTAAATTTACATCCACTGTTGATTTCTGGGTAATAAGTTAAAAGATTTTCTGTTATTATACCAACATATTGAACACAAAAGAGAGAACAACACACACAAGCTGAAACGTTTTGTAACAAGTCTATGTTCCTGTGATGGGAAGTTACCAAAGCTACATGCAGACATATAATATAATTGATTTAAGCTGCTATGCAGTCACACAGTTGTGCAGTCATGTGCTCAGCTCTGCTGAACCTCCACTTATATTCTTGTCAAAATCCAAAGATAAAACAACTTTTCTCTTGGTCTTGCCTGAATGCCTTATTTTAACGTTGTGTCTCATCACAAGGAACTGCACCTTCAAAGCAAAGATAACTATAAAAGATGTTCTGAATAACTGATCATGTTGCAGCTCAATTAATATTATTATATTTTATTATATTCACCCTGTTAATTATATATACTGTAATAGACATAAAATATGATGCTTGTTTTATGTGACAAATCAATTTCTGTGCTTTAGAAAAATGAACAGGAAATGAAACCTGGAAACAAAGTACTTTTTTTTCCACCCAATTTTTTTTTTGATTGCTTTAAAAAATAAAGACCAACTGTAATCTTTAGCCTGAAATTAGCAGACTTTCATGTTTATCTTTAAACTTTACAAAGTGTGTGAATATGCACAACTTCCTATTACTATCAACTGACTCCAGTAAATGTATTTTTGAAGGGAAAAAAATGTAATAAAAGCTTTATTTTTTTGTCTGTTTTAATTCCTTTGGTGTCTTCTGCTCCATGAAAGTAAATAGATAATTTGAATACAAATTGTACATTTGTATACTGAATCAGTTTCAGTCTAATGTCTACAGTGAAATGTATTCAATACTGTATTGTGTATAATTTTCCTCAGGTAAACAGACACAAACTTGCCTATAAAATGCAATTAAATTCTCCTAAAACTCGACCAAATCAAGCAATCTGAAAGAAATGAAGAAACAAACAGGTGACGTTATAGTGAGGACTTGGTTCTAATTTGCTGTGTGTCCTTTAATCCAGGATACAGATTGCATCATGTTTATCATGAATAACGTGACGCATGAATGAAAAGCCGAGAGGACGAGAGTTTCTCTAAAGCTGGTTGGGTATTAGGAATTACACTTTCATTGCCCTTGATCAGGGACACTGCCTATGAACCGAAGCTGAAGACACCGTGGGGATTAATAAAGTTCAGCTTTGATAATCCCCATCAATCATAAAAATGTGTTGTGGGGATTCCCTCTGCGAACATAATGGACAGTCCTTCTTTGTGATGAATAATGGGTAGAAGAGACACATTCGAAGAACCTGAACACATGTGTAGCTGATACGTGAAAAAATAGAAATAGATTTTTCAATAAATGTTTGACATGCACAGTGTGGATGCTGTATACCACCTGTGCAGAAAGCAACCCAACAGGCCAGCATTAACCAACATGTAAAATATAGCTTCAATTTTCCTTTCGTGTTTCACATATCTTCATTTTAAAAGTTTTGATAACATCACCTGGTTTTTTTTATACCAAGTAGATGCATTTTAATGGGAAAAGGAGAATAACTTATCTCACTACTTTAACATGCCACCATACGCAGACAAAGACACCAAAACCTCTCCAAACAGACGCACAAAGATAAGAACACTCAGATGCTTGAGCACATGATTACAGCAGTTAACCACTAAAACGATGTCAGTGTAATTTTATCAAGTGCTATAGAAGTTCACCTAATTTCTTTCAATGTGACCCTGGTTTGCTGGTTACAAAGCAAAGTGTGCCATTAACGGATGAGGACGTTCTATCAGGATTTCCACCATTTAAGCATTAGAAACACAAGAAAGTGTCACACTGTCACTGACATTGCTTATTTTTATTTTTGTATTTTTTAGGGGGGAGAGCTGACATCCTTCTTCGCTGCATCACAGCAACACTCACAGTTCATGCTGAGACGACTTAGACTGTATTTTGATCAGTTTGAGCAGTGCCTTGTTGGGCAGACACATCACCTGAGGCACATGAGTCTGTCTTTATACTGCTGTGCTACTTTGACAGTCTGTGAAGAATAAGTGCAAACCAGTAGAAGGGAGCCGTTTCTGCAGGCCTGCGAAGAAGCATGTCAGACGATGCTTACCAAATCGGCTGATGTGCAAAAAAAAGGCGAGAAAGGCATGGCTTTTTTTGTTTTGTTTGTTTGTTTGAAATATTTATTGAGAAATACTCATACATGCCATCATTGCCTCGTTACAGAAGACACATTTTCAAGCTGACAAGCCTTTGTTTGAGCATCTGTGAAAGTAGAGGTGGAATGAGTGAAAATGGGGTTCGAAGTTGATTTACTTTTTATAGTAAGCAATGGAGGTAGTCTCCAAGCTCAGCTGGCGTGCATGTGTGAAGTTATGGGGAGATGTGAGTAGCACACCACTCTACCCAACAACTCTGCTGTCACTCAGCTCATTACAGGATGCCGACTTGGTGTAGCACACACTAACGTGGCGCTATGTTTCTTACGTGTTAATTACTGAAGTGGAACAACAGCGGCTTTGCAAGAGTGGATTTTTTTGGTGCCCTGACCAATGTGTGAAGGGGGCTACAGCATATTCAGATTGTATCTGCAAAAGTAACACTTCACAAATAGACAACATGAGAATATATTGTGCACATATTGAGATTAATTGTCCAGCTTCAACTTAGTGTTGACAATTTTCTAACCATGTATGTTGCTTAATTGGCTGCAATACGACTTTTTTTGTTGAAGAAGTAGCTCTTTCCCGCCAAAACAACCAAAAGTTGAGCTGGATACATTTTGATTCTTGCTGGTGAGAATTATGTAAGGACTGTGGATGCATTGGGGGTGTTGAAGGGAAGCTGCTGCTGTTACATCCTTGAGCCACCAAGGGACAGAGCCGAAACAGTCGACATGTGAAATGGTAAGCCTGCGTCGCGGTTCAAGGGTGTGATGTAGTGATGACAGAAGCTCTGTATAACTAGCCTGTCATGGGATTTAAAATGGGAGACGTCTGACATATTTTATGCAAATTACTCTACATCAACACCGTTTAGTTGCACTCCATGCCTGCAGTGGTTGTATGATGCCATCTTTATTTGTGTAAACTCGTATATTCTCTGGATGTAGTTGGTCTGATTGGTGATTTATGAGCAACCAGAGGATTTGCAGCCGCATTGCAGAACTGTTCTGTTAAAAGGCTTAGCCTGCCTCTTCTGTTTGCCTCATCTATTGTTTAACAACAACAACTTTAGTAGTGAGACATCACCAACACTTTGAAATAAGTTAAAAAACTGTTCAAGCTCTGTCAGGTTGCATGGGGATCAGGTGTGAACAGCCCCTTTCAAGTCTAGCAACAAATTCTCCATGGAATTCAGGTCTGGGCTTTGACTGGGCCACTCCAGAACCTCCACCTTGTTGTCTTCAAACCATGTCTGTGTAGCTTAGCTGGATACTTCAGATCATTGTCTTGATGTATTGTCTTCTATCAAGCTTTAGTTCTCTTGCAGATGGAATCAAATCATCCTCCAGGATTTCTTATATTTTGCAACATCAATTTTACCTTCTACTTTTACAATCCTTCCAGAACCTGCTGCAGATATGCATCCCCACAGCATGATGCTGCCACCACCATGCTTCACAGTGGGGACGGTGTATTTGTGGTGATGCTCACCAAACATAGTGCATTGTCTGATAGCCAAGAAGTCCTCTTTTAGTTTCAGTAGACCAAAGAACATCTTCCACCTGAACAAGGAGTCTCCAACCTGCTTTTTGACAAACTGACTTAATCTGAGTTTTCTTCAATAGTATCTTCCTCATTGCCACTCTACCATAAAGCTTTGACAAGTGAAGAATCCAGACAACAGTTGTTGTATACACAGTCTCTCCCATCTCAGCTGACGAAGTTTGCAACTCCTTCAGAGTGGTTATGGTGTCCTGGTGAACTCTCTCACTAGTCTCCGACTTCCACAGTCACACAGTTTATGAGGAGGGCCTGATCTTGGCAGATTTACCTGTCATTTCTTGATGATGGATATAACTGAAATCCAGTGAATATTCAGTACTTTAGAAATGTTTTTTGTATCATCTCCAAACTTGTACATTTCAATAACCTTTTTCTCTGATTTGCTTGGAGTGTTGTGCTGTCTTCATGCTGTGATGGTAGCCAGGAATACAATTAACTAGTGAACAGACCTTCCAGACACAGGTGTCTTCATACTAAAATCACTTGAGACACAGTCACTACTTTCAGCTGGTCTTTATTCCACTAATTGTGAGACTACTAGCACCAGTTTACTGGAACTCTGTTAAATTGGGTCAGTCATTTTAAAGGGAGTGAATGTTTATTTTTACATATCTTTTTTTTTTTTTGTAGAAATTATTAAAGGGTAGCTTTTGTAAAAACTTTGATCAAAGAAGCCAACATATGTTGTTCATGATGGATTTATAAAATTAATAAAAGCATAAATCATCCAAAGGGTAGAATACTTCTTATAAATGTGAGGAAAAAATCCAGTAAATTAGATGTAATAAGATTACTTCAATATTTATGAATTTCATTGGCAATTTAGATTTTTATGTCATTTTTTATTAAAATATATATTTTTTATTGTTCCTGTGGGGTGGGGGAAAATGAAACAAAGCGTAAGGACAGCATATCCAACAAAAATGAGAGACTTGGATGCTGTCACATCAGAAGATTGTTGTTTTTGCCTTCAGGAATCTGAGTCAATGCTGCATCTTTTCTTGTATTGTCATGTTTCCTCTGCCTTTTGGTGGAACATTCACAAAATGTGTCACACTCTGAAGCTGTGCTTTTTACTAGACCGTTCCCCCTTACTGATATGTGAGTGTTGTTACATAGTTTTATCATTATTGTGTTATTCGTTACATCTGCAAGAGTTCTGTTTGTGAGTATTTCAGATTAAATATGACATGATTTATTTTATATTTTATATTTCTCAGGTGAGGCATTTTTAGAAAGCATTAGTCATCTCCAGCAGTGTCTGTAATGATTTTCGATGTCTTATTTTTATTCATAAATCATGCCACTAATTACTATCAAGGTCAGCCATCAGTAAAGGTGCAGCAGAGCTTTAGTGTACATCACCACCTGTGATGCTGACAGGGATGTTCTTGGCATCGATTCAGTCTCGACATTGGTTTTTGTAGCATTGTTTTCTTAACATCTGGGTTTAAATTACACAGCATAACATTTTGCCACCTACACATTTTTTGGGGGTGATAATAGCAGGTAGATATAATATTTTACAGCTACAACGATTATAAAACTGCTTGCTGATCTGTTGCTTTATCTCTACTTTTTTATTGGTTCTTTTTAATATTTATTTGGGGAAAAACAAACAGATTTAAAATAGAACACAATGTTAACATTTTTGGGAAACACACTGACACTGTATTTTCACAGTAATAATTCTTACTAAAGTTTGTAAACATTTGACTCTCTGATTGTATGAAACTATGGATGAAAGGCTGCACAAACTTAACATTCAGGATTTGAATTCCCCTGCTGGTGTGTGCTGCACACCCTTCCTCAAAATACCCCCTGACTGTGGATTTTTCAGACCCCTTACTGACAAATACTTGTGAACTTGTGTCAATGATTACTACCAGCTTTGACTCTTATGAAGTGTAAGCACACTTTTTAGCATTTGGCTTTCTCTGGCAGTGCCAGCGAGAGCTGTGTGTCTGTGTGAGAGCGTTGCACGATGCTGGAGCATGTGACAGGAGAGCTGCCTCTGACACTCAGACACAGGCAACAACTCAGATCTCTGATGGTACCAGAAATCACGTGCAAGACATGGATGTCTTAAATTAGACATGGAGTAATGTTCAAATAGTAATAACAGAAAATACTTTTATAACTTGTAGCACCATCAAATATGCTATAACCTCTGACCTTTGACCTCTGGTGACCATCACAACAATAATCCATTTCTTTCCCAATAACTTGGAATACAATGACTCTTGGATTATGTTTTAACCTGAATAAAGATCCCTACAGGTGACCAACTGTCCACTTTCAGGTGTCCACCTCCCAGATGACCTTAACTGGACACCGGCTGTGTTAATAAAACATCCTTTTAAAGATGTCTCTTCTGTACCACCAAGGACTGGTGTTCAAATTGTAATCTCTTGTTTACAGAACAGTCTCCTGTAGTGTTCCTGCTCAGGGTCATCCACACACTCACTCTTCAAAGTGTTATAATATGCTTCTCTGCTATGTCATGCACTTCTACATTTATAATGCGAGTGTTTAACGGGCGGAAGTCATATGTGAGTTGGTAAACTCCCTCACAGTTCCCTACCCAATCAGAGCCGTCCACCAGTCCACTAACTCAGTTTTGATTAGTACACTTAATATCTTCTGATTGGTTGAATTTAAGATAACGTAGTCTCAAAACTAATATTCAGTTCCGGGACAAGCCAGTCTTGGTCTGTGCTACAGCCTGAATGTAGTCGAGTCTTAGCTGAACCTTCATCAGCGTTGAACAAGGCCTCGAGAGCCACCTGCTTGCGTGGGTGTCTCTGTCTCTCCCTTACTACGGGAACTGATCAGAAATGACTTCAGCATGCCTGCTGAAATGCCTCCCTTGCTGACCGGGACGTATCCACGGACTGCCCGGCGAGGTCCTCGGTGGCCACGCCTTCCAGGACCACCACTCCGAGTCTGGGGACTCCAGCCTCAGCTCGTGGAGAAACCGACGCCTGCCAGATCCAGGAGCGTCCACCTTTCAGTGAGCGAAACACCACTTTCTGATCGAGAGGTTTGCTTTGATAAAGCTTAATTCTTCCAAACTAAATTAAGCCAAACTAAATCCCGTTCCAAACTCAAATTAGCCCTAAATTGACTCTTAAAGTCACAACTAGGTTAACTAAATTAACTAACTTCCCTAGTCTTTAAAACATACATGTATGTTACGGTCCGTTAAAACTCACAATTAAAACCATCTTTAACATCCTCAACATGTTTAAGAATATTAATTGTGTTTACATCAAACTTTCAAACTGTTTTATCTGTCTGTGTTCTTAGGTTTTTCAAATTAAATGATTGTTCAATCTTTATCTGCCTCAGCTTCACATTATTAATAAGGTATTTCAATTCACTCTTTTCAAAGAACCTAAAGATACCTTCAATAAATATTAGCTATTATCAGGGTTAAATGACAGTTTATCACTTTTCATTATAATCCAAAAATAAGCTTCTAATGTTTATCTGAAGAGGGTGTAGTTAAAATAACTAAGTTATTTCCAAACGCTACAAACTGTTGCTACACAGAGTTTAAAGCTTTGCAGCTGTTTTATGGTGAAACCTTGGCTCAGGGGACAGAGGTTGTCCACTGACTGGAAGATAGGGTCCAATCCCCGGCTCAAGTCATGTGTCAACGTATTCTTGGGCAAAATACTGAACCCCTAACTTTGAAGCTGGCTGCCCTCAAACCCCCCCCCCCCCCCCCCCCCCCCCCGCATTGTACACCACCCTTTTTAGTTTTTTGAGAAATATCATCAGAACTCATCCATCATCTAGATCTTCATATCCCTTCCTCAGGCCCATATCTCTCTGAGCTGTGACTGTTGGCAACACATTGCAAACAGCATTCTATAGAGAGAATTTCTAAATGTCTTGAAATATTTACAAGGGTTTGCAATTTTCATGCGTGAATCACATGACTTTTCTCTAATTAATTGTAATTTTGAACATGTTGCAGCAAAATGTTGCATATGTTCTATAAATCTGTTGTGCAGAATGCAATCACATCTGCACTAATTTGTTGGGGCAGCACCCTCAGAACCAGAGATCATCTGTTACAACACAGATCGCTACAAAAGATCCTTCCTGCCCCACTGATGTTCAAAAATCATTAATTCCATTTCATCTGGAACCCTTCTCAGTTAGTCTCCATGAGTAAGATAGTATAAGAAATGGGAGACACCTTTAGAAGGGGTTGGCAACCAATGAAATTAAGATGTGACTGACTGGATACAAAAAACAAAAAGGAGTTTGACATTTTGAGTGTGACAAACTTGTGAAAAAAAATGTGGAGACATTTGCAGCGTGATTAAACTGTGAAGGGGAATTTGTATGATATTCTCACAAACACAGAGCAAAAACTAGTATATTTTAAAGATTTGACCTACGCAAGACTGACCAACCAACAGAAAAGAGGGAGAAAGATTAAGTGTCATAGAAGCAGCCAGGAAGATTCAGAAATCAACGACAAAAAGTACAGTGGTAGCCAGCACAGAAAAACATCCTGAGAACTGACAACAAGGAGAGTCGTTTTGTAATCTAGTTGTTTTAGGATTTGTTTGCCAAAGGGAAAAAATATAAATAATTTAGTGTGATTACAACTAAAAATTAGATTTTTTAAATTTTGCATCTAGAGCTTGTTGCTAACAGTTGCAGTCCAGTGAGAAAAGACTGTGTTCCATCAGCATGTGGATTTCAGTGAGGATATAACATGAGCAGAATGAAAATGTCATAATAGAGTCTGATCAGTAAAATACTTTCATACAGTTCTACTCTAACATCATGTCTAATGTTTTATTTAACTGATCTTTAAGCCAAAGTGCACAGTGTTGCAACTGATGTTAACTTGAAGACCTGCTCTTACGAGTGCAGCTCAGAAATGGACGTTTATTTAGAGATCCAGGATGTCTTGCCTTGCAGCAGAAACACAAGTGAAATTTTAAGCTTAAAATACAAGTGTTTCAGCCTTTTGCATCACAGACCTCTCTGTTTGCTGCATTCTGCTCTGCTTAATCCCAACAAGAGAGAGGTTTGTAGACACATTAAAGATGATGTGCTGTATTTGACTATGGATGAAGCAACAAGCCAGACTCATCAGGGTTATCAAAACCATGCTGATCCCTAAATCTCTTCTTTTTTTATAGGCATAGAGGCTCTCACAGGGATTTTTATGTGATTCAACAGCTGAACAAAGTCCCTTTAGCTGAGAGAGAACAGTTATAGACTATTTGATGTGGTCTCTGAAGCACAAAGCGTTAGAACCACGACGTAAAGAAATATAGCAAGACACAAAATAAAGAAATGTTAAAACATGTAATTTAATTAAAAGCTGTATACAGAGAACCCACACAAACACCGACCTGCTGAATGTGGGTGAAACACTGGCTGCAGCAGGTAGATGTAAATTCCTACCAGCTGCGGTGGCGGGCGAAGAATTCTGATCTTGTTTCTGTGAAAGCATGTCCAACACCGAGTGTGACTGCTCTCTGTTGTGACACGGCAAACGCTTTGTGTCTCCGTCTCTCAACAGAGAACACTTTACTTTGAACATAGCTGGAAGCCATTTAGAAATATATTAATTCCTTTTTCTTTTCCTTAGACTTAAAAAAAAAGAAAACATTTACAGAAGCACTTCAACTACTAAGTCTGCTTCAAAAGAGAAGCCAGTCCACAAACTACACTAATTACTGCTCCTCTAACTCTTCGGTATCTAGCTGTAAACATATAATGTTTATAATTATTACTCTTTTCTAAAGTATTCCTTAAACATTGCACCAAGTTATTTATAGAAGGACAAACAGAGCACACGGTAAACACATTTCCAGTGATAGCTGTTTTAATTAAATGTCAGAATGAGTGTTTATTTTGAGCTTTGAAGGTGGTTTTAGAAGTCCGTAACCACCAGCATAAACCTGTTCAGAACTGAATATGGAACATTTATACACTCAGGCCGCAAATTTCCCCACAAATGATGGTGGCTGGAAGTAAGAGATGATCAGGTTTTACACAGAACTGAGAATATGATTCATAAAAAAATGTTTTCTGTTGTAAAACATGGGATTCAGATCTAAAACCCTTTACTTTAACCCTTTAACACAGAACGCATCCTCTCAGACACGTTAGCATGTGAACTTTGCATTATTACTATCTGCAAAGGTCTGTACCTTTGGTAATATTTTAATGCTTTTTGAACTAAGATAATCTGCAAATTCAAGTCTGCATGGTGTTATTACAGTAATTTTGTACATCTGTACATAATTTAAATTGTTAGCCTGTTTGTTTTGTAGTAGTAAGAGGAAAGGTAAAAAAAAATATGTTCTACACTTTAGAAACTGTTAAGATGCTAAATCTGTCCTTCATGTTTATGTGCACTTCCTCATGGGGCATTTTCTGCCCATTTTATAGGTGAAGAGTGATAAAAATGCCATGTAGAAATTTGAGGCTTAGGTACTAAAGGGTTAATGAATACAAGCAATTACTATTTCTAGACCTGTCTGATTTATATAGATATTTCATATAATGCTACTTTATTTAATGTTTACATTATTAAAATTTGAATTAAAAAAGTAGAAAAGCATTGCTACAATTGAACTTTTTTAGTAAATGATTTTAAAGATAAAGATTTAAATAAAAGCACGTCAGACCTATTTTTCCATAGCGTTTTGCCTCCTGAGATCCCGCATACAGCAGTATGAAGTCAGGGTCACACTTTGAATGTCGTTAAATAGCTCCACGTAGTGATTTTCCTTCTAAACCTCTCGCATGGTTTCTCTCACATGGTTTCATTTGATTAAGTGTTTAATTGATCCAACAAGTCAACAAAACTTAAACTCTAGAGAGAAAGTCTAAGAACTGACAATAGTTCATCAACTTTTTTTCAGTTTTCTTTTATTAAATCATTCTTCCTCTTAAAATAATCATCTTATTTTCCTATAATGTGATCTGAGGTTATTGTATGTAAAAGTTTATACAGTGTGGTTTAAATTAGCTCCACCTCCAGCAGAAACAACAGAAACATCTAGCTTAGAAACTGATATGGTTCTATTTAATTAAATGTCTGATCTGCATGATTCTTTAAGAAGTGATTTAACTTGTTATGGTGTATAATTATTTGACTTTATAATGTTTTTTATTGATAAAAAATGCAAATACTTCAGTGATCATATATTTAGACACACTGAATAAATATGAATATTTGACCCAGTGAATGAATGCAGGCTTCAGCCCTCCACTGTCCTGATCAGAACAAAGCAGGTTCAAAAAACTGATGGATGCAGTTTCCTTTAAAAACATCTAATGTCGGAGCAGTGACTTGTTTTTTCTCTGCTCACTTTATTCTTGCAAACAGAGAACATATTTCTTTCGGTCGTGTTATTTAAATGTCTTGCCTTGACAATGTGCTTTGTTAGTGTGACACCCACATGCTTTATTTGACACAGTAGTCTGTACAGATATTCACCTTTCTCATCTCCTGCATATGAGGAAAATATCCCTTCTACCGTCTTGAACTGCAGCTTTAAAAAAAGAAAAACATTTTTTATCACTTTGAAAAAAAAATCCTTCCGTTACTTTTAACCAAAAAAAAAAGTGTGGTAGTAGGATACTTCTTTGTTCAGCTGTACTGAATGTCTAAGCCTAGCTTCACACTGAGAGCATGGTGTGTTTGTGGCGTGTGTGGGAAGTGATGATTTTATATTTCAGCCCTGTTGTTAACAAATTAGAACATTGACATCGGCTGTGTGTGTCACACACACACACACACAAACACAAACACACACGCACACACACATCTCTACTGTGGCTGGAGCAGTGGACCATCCAGGCTTCTGGCTTGGTGCCCATTATTTTCACATAAGCTAATCGGTTCTCAACTCAGTAAACAACTGAAACATTTGTTTTTTGTCATGTTGACCTCACATTACTATATTAAACAGATTACTTAAAGTCAGCCTGAAATAAACATTAAAGATACATTATCTGCTCCTTTGAAGACATTTCCTTTGGCTAGTGCATGGCTACAGGTTCACCCACTCAAAATCGTGGTTCTCATTTTTCCCATCACATAAAATTACGCTCAACCTAAATGGCCTGCAATAAAAGCAGCACCGTGTAGATGGACTGGGCTCAAGCAGTAGCAGCTGCTGTAGCAGCATCAGCAGTATGAAGCTGCCATAATGCAGTACACACACACACACACACACACACACACACACACACACACACACACACACTCACACACGCACACACTCACAAGTCCAGGATGTGAAGCCAGTGCAACTCATTTGTTCCAAATAAAAACTAAACCAAACTAATCTAAATGAATGACTGATACATAGGAATGATTTGTATTCACTATCCAGCTGGGTCCTTCAAATATCTCACTAAGGTGGCAGTAAGGTCACTTAGTTTAAGCTAATATTTGAGGAGAATGTATCATCAGTCAGGAGGGCCCAGCTTCTCACATATGGTCAGCCACCTGGAATGTTTACAAAAATATATAATAAAAAAAACTGAATAACAGCAAATGAGAGGTAAAAAAAATCCTAAAATCACTTGTACTTTCATTTTAAACCATCAACATGACTTAAAAAACATTCAACTAATACATTAAAAAGGTAGAAGGGGTATTTTAGTTATTTGTAGATTCGATCTAAACAGTGCACAGCTCCTCTAAGGGAATTTAACAGTGTGGATACAGAACACTAATAAAGCAGAGCAAGCACTGGAGTGCCTGTGTGGTTGAGAACACGCCGGATCCTGAATTCAAAGGAAGCAGAAAACAACTCAACCATATGCATTGTTAATACCATTGCTCTCATTAAGGTCAATCACTATTGCTTCATTAAAATTCATTGAAGCTAAAAACTTTAAAGGCCTTGCTTTGACAACTCAGTATTATTCAGCCAACACTAACAAGCTTTGCTGTTGCAAGTGACACTCAACATGCAGCATCTGAAAAGAAGGCTAAATCAGGCCAGTTCAGTTTACAAGCTGCATGTCAACAAAAGGCAATTTAAGATTATGCTGTGTCTGAAACTAACCCCAGATTTATTGGCAGCTTTTATTCTCTTCCAAGATACGCAACACATTTTCAGAAATACCTTTTTTCTAGATGTTTAGCCCTTTAGCTTTGTACTCTTATTCCTTCACAATAGAAGGAAATATCAAAGCCCATGTTACTCAATAAATCCTCTCTCCGTATATCAAGTCAAGCATTCAGCTGTAAAGCCTTAAATATGAGCCAAACTGAGGCCATGATGCTATGAAAGTAAACTTTGTCACAAAAACACCTCTGGATGGTCTAACCAGCTGCAGTTATAATAAGCTTAGTGTTTAATAACTTCTAGAACCAACACATGTGTTCAGTTATTATGCATATGGGATAATCATACAATCACATGTCTGTTTTTGTGCATCCTTAGCACGATCATGGGGGGAAAAAACTATAAAACAGTACTTGTAAACGTAAAACTGTCATTGTGAGGGCGCTTTTCTCCACCGCTGTGGCACAAAAGAATATTCACAAGCAAGGAGGTATGCTGTCAAGGTGTCAAGCGTGTGTGTTGAACGACTGAGAATAGGCAGGTGTGTGCTCTCACAGCCACACTCCTCTGCTAGTGAATGCTGTTCTGTGCACTTGTGGAGTAGAAATGCTTCCTTGAGATGATAGTTTTCCACTCGCAGGTATTTTTCAGTGTGCTTATATCACGTTTATGTGCTTGCTTTAAACATGTCGTTCTGATTTTCATGCGGATGAGTTTTGCCACTACTGGGATTACCATATAAGGACTTCCAAGGTCACAGTAAGGTGGAGAATGCTGGTTTCTTTCTATAAACTGTAGGAACACCTGAAAACAGGATTGCAGGATTAGTGTGGATGATTTTGAAATATGTGATATATCAGATGAGTATAAAATAATAAGTACCCAGAGCTAAGGACTCCATCAGACGGAATAAAGACTTTTATGACCTACATGATGTAACCCAAACCTAAATCTACTTCAGCGTGGAGCCATGGCATTGCTACACTAATTTCTCTGAACCCCTCTCCTGCACCCTCACCATGTTTGCAGCAAGTTCCCATGACGATCCTACCACAGAAGCCCACTGACCCTGTTTTGGCATCTCTCTCAGGCCATGCTAGGGGATGTGCTTAAAAACACATGGTCAAAATGCAGCTGGAGGACCACAAGCAACACTTACTCTAAGAAAATCAGTCTCTCTCCATCATCCAACATCTTGAAATATAGTAATGGAAAGAAAATATACATCAAATACTTCCAGCAAATTTTAAATAATGTCTACTGTTTCAACAGCTTGTAATAATAATAATAATAATAATAATAATAATAATAATAATAATAATAATAATAATAATAATAATAACTTTATTTATATAGCACCTTTCTCAGGTCAATGGCCACAAAGTGCTTTACAATAAAAACAATTATAAAAACACAAAGGATAAAACTTGATAAGAAAATAATAAAACACAAAAATAAAAACTTGATAAGAACAAAATAAAACACAAAAATAAAACTTGATAAGAACATAATAAAACACAAAAATAAAAACTTGATAAGAACATAATAAAACACAAAAATAAAAACTTGATAAGAACATAATAAAACACAAAAATAAAACTTGATAAGAACATAATAAAACACAAAATAAAAACTTGATAAGAACATAATAAAACACAAAATAAAAACTTGATAAGAACATAATAAAACACAAAATAAAAACTTGATACGAACATAATAAAACACAAAATAAAAACTTGATAAGAACATGATAAAACGCAAAATAAAAACATGATAAAACAAAAACATCATGCAACCTAAAATCAGTTAAAAGCGAGCCTGAATAAATGAGTTTTCAACAGTTTCTTAAAAGAATCAACAGAATCCAGGCAACGCAGAGGAGGAGGTAAAGCGTTCCATAATCTTGGAGCCACTACTTTAAAACATTTATCTCCCCTGGACTTAAAATGTGATCTAGGAACCTCCAACAGCCTCTGACTAGCAGACCTCAAACTAAGAGGAGGGCTGTAGGGTTTTAAAAGGTCTGAGATATAAACAGGGACCTGACCACGCATGGCTTTAAAAGTAAAAACTAAAAGTTTAAAATGAATTCTAAAATGCACTGGTAACCAGTGCAGGGATCTTAAAACTGGAGTAATGTGCTGATGTGTTGGTTAAAAGCCTTGCAGCAGCATTCTGAACTGACTGGAGGCGAGACAGATCTTTCTTATTCAAACATGTAAAAAGGCTGTTACCATAATCCAGATGAGATTAAATAAAAGCATGAATAATCATCTCTAGTTCTGCTTTTGACACTAGAGTTCTGATCTTAGAGATATTTCTCAATTGAAAAAAGCTGTTACGGATTAATGTTTGTGAATGTTCCTCTAATGACATGGCAGAATCTAGAATGATACCAAGGTTTCTGACGTTTGGTTTAACAGAAGCAGCCAGAAAACCAAGGTGCTGCTTAATGTCACTCATTTGGTTCTCTGGAGCAAAAATTAGTGATTGAGTCTTATCAGAGTTCAACTGCAAATACTTGTCAATGAGCCACTTTTGATGTTGTTAAAACATTTTAACAGTGAAGACAACTTAAAATATTCAGAAGGTTTAAATGAGCAGTACAGCTGAATATCATCAGCATAAAAATGCTTGTAGCAGCCTTGTGATGTCTTAGCTTGTGACTAAAGTGGACCTAAATTTACATTTGACAGACACAGAAAAAAAACTGTGTGTTTGAAAAGAGAGAACATCCTAAATGTTGCATTTAAAAAAAATCAAGCTCTATTTAAAACAACTGTTAAGTGCCCGTTCGCTGGCCTCAGATTTAATTTTCTGAGAGATTTTTGTATTTTGCTAACTAGACAGCATACATCTTTTCTTAAAAACACACAATACTGTAAGGGTCTCACATGTCAGGGAACATCTTGGCTGAGAAATAAACCATCTTTAAACATGCAACAAGTGTTAGCTACATGTTGACGTACAAGTGAAACAGAGCAAATACTTTTTGTAGATGATATGTTTTTTAGGAGGAAGACTTCATCAGTTTAATGTAGAGACTTTCACTTCATGAACCATTTCCAGTCACCTAGTAGAGCCGTTTCCACTACCAGAACCAGATTACCAAAGTAGAAATTTCACACAGAAAATTGCCATGGTAGAAAGGTAGCACTTTTCAAACTACGTGGAACATCCGGGGTGTTGGAGGAGCACTCTGCACTTTGCTTGGTTGAATACCCCAGCATTTCCAACAACAATACATAAAATTGTGCATATGAAAGAACTGAGGCAACTGCTCTGAGAAACGGCTGAGTAGAAGCAATATTGTGACTAATGTGTCTGATCTACTCTGTAGCTCAGACCTTTTGCAAATGCAACAAACCAGAGCTGACAGGAATGCTGGTGGTCTAGGGTAAATAAGTTACCCAAGGTGGGAAGTTGCCCACCCTACATTAGACGTTCACACCATGCTGGCACAATGCTGATGATGTGATGCAATCTTGGCCAGTTCTCTCATATTCTTAACAACAAAGCCATGTTCAAGTCCCACATGATGAATCTGCTGCCCCAAAGCTCCCCCATGCCCCACCTACAAGCCAATAAACCAACACCACCGTGATGCAGAAGTAATGTGCATGCTCAACACCACTGTCAACCTACTGTAGTATGCTCTATCATGTGTAATGGGGAACCAAAGTGTTCTAAATAAGCAACAGAAAACCTCACTTAGACTCTGCAAAACCTCTCAACTTTCTGGATGATTATTCATGTCATAGAGAGGTTTTTCCAATGTGAAGGACCTTAACAGAGTTGAGTGCATTTTTTTCTTTTTCTGCGTTGTTGATCAAAAAACTTCAAAAAGCTCCAGTGTCCACATGTAACCCATTCTAACAGAGAAAACTTCAGTGTGGAGTTTTTGTATCATCTCCTACCATTCCCTCCCCACATCACTGACAGTCACTCTGTAGTATATCTCTACTGACCCCCCCAGCACAATTCTTTCCCAAATGTCCATCAATATTATCTCTGCAGTAGGCCAAGTAGTAATCATCTGCCTTGTTTTGTTAGACTTGCACAGTCAGATGTCCTCCAATTTAATAAATAATTGATTTAAATAACAGGCTTTTTATCAAAGATTCAGAATTTTTATTTTAAAACTTTTTTTATTTAAAATAAATTCAGTCAGTTTGGCAAAACATCACAACTGATAGATTTATTTTCCAAAAAACGTCAAAACACCAACAAACATGTAAACACATGCTTTGGATTTTTGATCCTCATGTAAGTTTTATTAATTAAACAGAAACATATTTTTTGCAAAATATGAGGCCAATTATGCACATGTATTTTAAAATGTAAGGTTTATTTTTGACATAGTTATAAAACTGTCATTTTATTGTATTCTGTCCACTTAAATTAAAAAAATACACTCAGTAGAATTATTAAGACTGTTTTGTCTGCTTGTAAGATTGTGTTGATCTTAATGCATGGTCACATTACATATTCTACAGCCACATGCAAACTTTTACACTTGTGCTGACCTTAACTCCAAAGCAGAGCCAAAGCTCTCATCCTAAAACTGATGGTGGGGATGCTCTCACCTTCTGTTCGCTGCGTCAAGTCATTACAGTGCACCAGTCATTAGCTGATGGTGTAGTTATCCATTACAGCTCAGAGGGAATACAGCAAAGGTGAGGCTCTGAAGAGAAGATTCTTTTTTCTTCTCTTCTTCTTTGTCAAAAAGCCTTTTTCTAATAGCTTAATTTGAGAATGTTGATCAAACAAAATGTTCATTTACTAGCTGGACCCAAAAAGGAGGAAAACATTTGCTTGGAATATTTTGTGTTGCCAACTTACTACTAGATTTTGTTGAGTTGTTGCCATATATTTTTGCTTTTCCTGTCCATCAACTTTATTTTGATAGATCTAAAAATGTTGCATTTAATGAGCTGCACCATTTGTTGCTCTCACCTACCTATGACCAATGTTGCCACACATCTGCCTGTCCCATCTCACACCTTTAGAGTGATGACTATAGGTTTTAAAAGTGTTTCCCTCAGGTCTGTCAGCTTCTTTTATGAACCAACAAAAAAAAAATAGCAAAAAGTAAAGATAAAGAGAATAGGAGGTAAGATAGCATCACAAAGCTCCCCATGACAGGTGGTGAATCTCAGGTTAAGCTGCAAAATGTTAGAAGACATCATAACAAAGTAAAGGGCTGTCAGGTGAATGTGTTACTTTTGTATAATTATTGTAGTTAAACAGAACGCCGAACTCCCAGCTAGCTTTTGTCTAACAACAGGCAGCCGGGTAACAGCTGCATATAGCTGCAGAAGTCCAGCATAGAATCATCTTTGTTCTGACAATGAGGACATGCAGAGACAAAACTACCTCGTTCAGCTTTAGTTTCAGTAGAGGTGGTTTGATTTTTAGGAGGTAAGAAGTCATACTGTGAAACAAACCTGCATATTTGAACAGAACAAGAATATTTTGACAGAAGAGCATACAATACAAAACCAGTAGGTGCAATCACCATGAATCCATAAACCAGTACTGAGTAAAGTTTAGATTTTTATCATACAACATTTCTTTGGAGGTAGTAACTTTTAGCAGTTAGATGTGGGGATATAAGAACGTGGATAACCCACTAAAACTCGTTTGCCATAATCATACACTGTAGCTTTTTTTTATTATTATTCAAAATATCTAAAAAATACAAACCTCATACTGTATTTCCCATTTTTTCACCATGGTTTCCTGTCTTTATATTTATACTAATTAGTAATACTGAATGAAAATATCTGAGGGTTACTTTGGATGCTGCTGACACAAAGAATGCTGGGACAGCATTGTCTCCTTTGGTAAATGTCAAGGTTTTGTTCGGCTGTTGCCCAAACTTAAAAATGGTCTAGCTGACCTTAAAGACAGAGGAACTGAGGAAAACTGACTCCTGTTCTGCTTCACTCACTTTGCTCACCCTGTCATAGTAAAGATCATTAAAGCATTTGGCATCATCATGGCAGACAAGATAGGTTGATAAAGTTTTAGGACACAAATGCTTAAATATGGAGCTTAATTAATAACGTATAATCTAGTTTTCCAAAATACAGTATTGCGGTTGCATACTTTCGTTCATTTAAAGGGTTCTTTATGCCTTCACAACCTCAAAAGGGAACATAAAGACAAACGAAGTTACAGATTCTCAGTTATATAGGAAATCTATCTGTGTGCCTTTTGGGGGAAAAACTAGAATAAACTAGATATGAAATCATTTTTAAAAGTTCATCTTTTGAAAAAGTTAACATTTTACAGCAGGAGACCCAATCACTAATTAGTATCAGTGAGGTTGGATTCTGATTGTAGTGCTGATTTTTTTTTTCTTTTGAAGTCTCTTTGAATTCTCCATCATGTTTTACCTTAGCTTTATATTTTTCATCAATGTAAAAAAAATAAAGCATTCAGAAAAGGTTTTCTGACTGTCTCACGGTACTTTTGATGTCTACAGGATTCCTTTCTGAATCCAACATTAACCATCACCTCATTAAGCCTGTATTTATATTAGCTATCTTGCTATTTTTGTTTATCAGATTGTCTCTTGTGTAAGCCTACATCATCTTGTCCCCTGATAGTTAAACACTTGCTATTAGAGGTTTTTTTTTTTTTGTCTTTGGTGGTCTCGTTATGTGTTACCAACCTGCCTGTTTAAACCTACGACTTAGTAATAAACCACTGTGGTCATCCTCCATATTCCATAAGTATTATCAACACATCTGGAAATAAATCTTTATAGTTTGTTCATATTTTATATTTAAGTAAAAACCACACTTATGCATTCAAAGATTAAATCATCAGGCCTCTACATTTAATATGTCTTTGATTCTGTTTTTATTTTGTTTTTGAAAAGTCCTGTTGTTTTATTAGTTTGTTTTTCCAGCAGTGTTAGAGGCTGTTTTTATTCATTTAGAAACACTCAAAATCAGCCCATCTCATCAAAGATAAAACATTTGATTGTTTGTATAAAACTGTTCTTAAGCTCATCAAAAAGAGTGTGGAGATGCCAAAGGGCCGCTCCATGCTACAAAACGTCCTTGCACAATATGTCTCGTTTCAGCATAACATGGATTTGGCTTTATTTACATGATTCTGTGCCAAGATTAAGAAGGTGGCATAAAAAATAAATTAAACAAACAGACAACAAAGATCAGCCAGTAAATCAGCAATCAATTCATAAAAGGGGAGAATAAAAGGTGAGATGAATGGAAACTTGGCTGAATGTAAGGCACGATTACGGCTCATTGTCTGGAAATTAATGGGAGAGAGATGACAAAGCAAACTCCAGAGAAGTGCAAAGCAAGATGGGAGTGAACCTTCAGAGAGGAATATTTATGTTATATCTTTATGCTAATATCATTTGGCAAGCAATCACATCTGAATTCAAAGTGACTAGCCCTAGCCATAATTGAAAATGACACAGAATGCCTGGCTACAGGACAGTTTGATTAAATGAAGAATGTCATACTCCAGTCTTGACTCATCAAACTTGAATTTTTATTGTTGGCAGGGCTAAACGACAGATATCAATAGCTTGAGTTGGATTCAAACATACTCCTATATGTAATACCATTACTGTCTCTGGGTAGATTTTGATAATATGTGAAGAAAATGGCAATACGTAGAACATTTATAATACTCATTGCTATATAAATTATTTTTTAAAAGCCTATAGATGATTTTCTGCCTCAGAAAGAAACCCTGTAAAAAATGCACCTTACTGGTTTTCACACTGCAGCTCTAAAATCAGAAGATTGCCTTCTTACATCAAAGTCAAAGTAGGTCTAATTCATGGCGGTCAGTGATGGACAGTGTGACGGACAGTGGTGGAAGTGGGAGGTTCATTAAATCTCCTGGTTTTAGCCCAACGCATTGAGAATATGTAAATATCTGAGGCAGAGCGAAAAAAAAAAAAAACAAAGTCAGAAAAAAAAGCAAGGATAGAGGATGTGAGAGAAGGGAGGAGGGAAAGGGCTGAGGAGGAGGGGGGACAGCATGAACAAGTGAGTGAGCGATCAAGGGAAAGAGAGAAAGAGAGAGCGAGGGAGAAAGAGAGCGAGCACTCTGAATTGTGAGTGGCTGACGACACTCAGTGAACAGAAGGTGCTTCTGCATGCGCTGTCAGTGTACTGGTCTGCTGCAAGGGATTGCTCGCTCCTTTGCATCCCTACATTTACTGGCCCTGCCTGCCTACCAGCACCAGCCTTCAGCAGCCTCTTCCAGCTGGCTGAGAAAACGCTCCGAGAGCAAGGGAGTCAACGAAACCTGCAAACCACCGGGGGATTCAAGCCGCCTCTAAACCGATACAAACCGCCGGGATGACAAGGAATACTGTTACACGAGAAAACAGTTAACAGGATTCACCTCTATAAATCTTTTTTTTTTTTGCTTTCGTCACAGAAAGCACGATTAACAGCTTGAATGGATTTAAAGCTTAAAAGACAGGGATTTCTTCCTGAGATGGACGATTAAACATTTTTGACAGATCTGCTGAAACTCAAGCAGGAAGGGGAGAGGTAAAGAGCCAGAAAGACATTCAAAATATTCACTGATGGTCTTTTTTTGTTTTGGGTCGTCTCTTCTCTGATTCTTGCAGCAGCGGACTGCAGAGAAGCAAAAGAGACAGAGCTCATGCATGCAGACAGGGGAACTTGCACTTCCTACCATCTCGCTGAAAGCTACTTGGATTCCTCCTCTTTCTGGCTCTTTCACTTGAAGAGAACTAAGACATTGTAAGCCTGCCAAGGATCTGGTGTCCACTGAAAAGAGAAAAAAGGCAGGGGGGGGAGAATGTGTACCACAGTGGGGTCTTTTTTAGATTCGTACATAATTAGTGTTGGGGCACAAAGCAAGATGCTGAATGGAGATTGTCAGCTTTGGATAGGGGTGAGTAAGAATCTTTTTGAATAAGACCGATTGGTGAAGACAGTTTCATTTTTCATCCCCTCCACTCTCCACCCACTGCCTAATATCTCTCATAAGCAAAGAGATTTGCTCTTTTTTTTTTCCTTCTTCGCATTTTTGAAAACAGTTCCTTCACTGGATTGAGCTACAGAAATATAATCTCACCATCTGCAACAAAAATACAAGGACAGAACGAAACATATTATTTAATCAAGTAATATGTTGTGACAAATATGATCTGAGCGGTGCACATACAATATCCAGAGTGGTTCAATGGACATTTTCTCCCCGACATTCCTGGATATTTATGCTAATGGATTTCCTTCTAATTGGACTGTACTTAAAGTGGCCACTGAAGAAGCCCCCTGGGTTGATACTTTGTTCATTGGGAATTTTTCTAAGAACTATTCCTTTGGCAGAGACGGTTTGTCCAAGGCTGTGCCGCTGCGACAGCAAGCTGCTGTATTGCGAGGGGCTCAACCTCACAGACATCCCCCGCAATTTGAGCAGCGCCATGGGCCTGTCCATGAGAGAGAACAACCTGACTGAGTTGCGTGAAGGCCAACTAGCTGGTCTGTCACAGCTAACCTGGCTCTACCTGGATCATAACAACATTGACATTATAGAGGAGGGTGCCTTTGAGAGGCTGAGACGGGTCAAGGAGTTAGACCTGAGCAGCAACCGGATTGAGAGTATGCCAAATGGTACATTCAGGCCCCTCCCAAACCTGCGTATCCTGGATCTCTCATATAACAGGCTGCAGGCACTAGAGCCCGACCTGTTCCATGGCCTTAGGAAGCTCACCAATTTGCATTTGCGCTACAATGCTCTCAAATTTGTGCCAGTGCGTATTTTTCAAGACTGCAGGAGCATGCAGTTTCTGGACTTGGGATACAACCAACTGCAGAGCCTGGCACGAAATTCCTTCGCTGGCCTCTTCAAGTTGGCTGAATTGCATCTTGAGCACAATGAACTGGTCAAAGTCAACCTAGCCCACTTTCCTCGCCTCATCTCCTTACGTACTCTGTACATGCACAACAATCGTGCCACTATTGTTGTCAACACCCTGGAGTGGACCTGGCATTTTTTAGAGAAGATTGACTTGTCAGCCAATGAAATTGAATACATTGAGCCACATGTGTTTGAGAGTGCTCCCAACCTGAAGGTGTTGATGCTCGACTCCAACCGTTTGACCTCTCTGGACCAGCGCATCCTGGATTCGTGGTCATCTCTGGACAGCATTACCCTGGCAGGCAATGATTGGGAGTGTAGTCGTAATGTTTGTGCCTTGGCCTCTTGGCTGAGTGCCTTTCGAGGCCAGCGTGACAGCTCCCTGCTGTGTTCAAGCCCTGACACTGCACAGGGTGAGGATGTGTTGGATGCTGTCTATGCTTTTCAACTGTGTGAGGATTCACCATTAGAGGTAACCACAGCAGGCCTGTATGCCTCTACAAGGGATCTGGCCAAGGGTGGCTCCGTATTTCTGGGCCCTTTCACTCCAAATCCTTACGAGGGTGAGGGTAGTGAGGTCGTCACAAGTTCTTTCACAGTCACAGTGGGCAACGATGATCTGGAGAGCACCATGCAGATTCACAAAGTAGTGACTGGCACCATGGCACTCATTTTTTCCTTTCTCATTGTGGTGCTCATGCTGTATGTGGCATGGAAGTGCTTTCCAGCTGGAATAAGGCAACTGAGACAGTGCTTCAGCAGTCAGCGCCGTAAGCAAAAGCAAAAGCAAAGCATGCAGCAGATGGCTGCGATTTCCACACCGGAGTACTATGTTGACTATAAACCTAACCACATCGAGGGAGCTTTGGTAATCATCAATGAATATGGCTCTTGCACTTGCCAACAGCAACCTTCTCGAGAATGTGAGGTGTGACTGTGCTTAAATCGTTACCTGTGATTATGTGGATATACAGTGAAACCCTTTTGGATACTCTTGGGAGGGGAATCTTGTAGATCAAAGGGAATAACTGGATCTTTGGACACTTTTTACAGCATTTCACTGTGATGTGGAGAGAGTGTGCTTTACATGGCTGACTATTTTGTGATGGATTTATTGCTACTGCTGTCTACTGCTGATCTCAAATCACAATGAGCAAAATGGGCACCTGACTATTGGACCTGTTGATGCTCTCAAGAAAAAAATAAACAAAAAACCCCCCAAAACAACAGAAACAGCGGAATATGTTGTGGGCACTGGAGCTTTTCTCTCATGGAAGGATATTTGAGCTTTAATGTGTCTTTCTACTTCAGGACAATTGCAATTGTTTAAAATAAATTGCGGACACACAAGAAGAAAAAATAAGAAGAAAAACAACCATTTGTATTATGGTACATACAACATTTGACAAGCATTAAGTATAAAAAAAAGATGTTTAAGTTTAAATGAACTGTTAAAAGTGTAAAATATGCTAAAATAAGATGTGCAAGTGTGGACAAAAATTGAAAAAAAGATAATCTATTTCTTTTGTAAACTACAAAACAATGTTTAAATAAATGAACTACTATTCACAGTAAACTCATTTGTATGTGAGAAGCCTGTCAGAGGATGAACGACAATACATGCAGTCTTTGTGCTTGTGGACCAGAGAGCCATGACTCTGCAGTGCATCAAACCAAAAACGGAGTAAAGAAAAAATATTTTAAAAGAAAATAAAAAAGGCAAGGGGATATCTGCATCTCATCTCCAACACAGAGGCAGAGGTCTGAATTTTAATGTGTGTTTTCATCATGTTTGTAGAGCTATCATCCGTTCTGTTCAGTCACTATGAGCGTGGTTTCTTTGCCATTTCCTCTCAGTGAACAGATTTCAAATGATCTATTTCATTTATCAGTTTTTAATTTTATGTTATCGCCATTATCTGTGGTCCGTTCAAGTAAACAAAGCAGAGCATCAGAGATCTAAAGCGATGCTTCTCATTACACTTTGGCTGTCACAAAGGAGAGCTGCCTCATTTGACTGAATCAATCACACAAAGCCAACAATCATCTAAAACCATGCATCAAAATGTAATTCAACTAGTATCCGAAGATCTGAAGAGATTATCCACCAGCTTCAAGCAATATTTGCACATGCAGTATTCACCACTGTGTTTTCATGTGATTTCAAATGTTTGTTGAATACAAGGCCATCTAGAGGTGTGTGTACGTGTGTGTACTTCTTCTTCAGAGGTTCATTGTGTAAATTAGTGCACTGGCAGATGTGGTGTTTCCTGGGCCTTTTAGCATGGACAGTGTGATCTGTGTGTATGTGTGTGTGTGTGTGTGTATGGGGGTGTGTGATTATAATGACTGTAGAAAGAAGGAACAGACTGCTCTCTAGTGTGCATATTCTCATATCGTGGCTGCGTTTAACATTTTGTTCACCGTGTTCTTCAGACAAAGCAGGAGCAACAAGAATACAGAGATTTGGTAAAGCCTTTCTGGAAAACAAAAAGAAGTTGTGTTCTTTGAGATTATTAAAGATAATGTTTACAACTTGTAAGTCAGCAGGAATAAATTCTGTTTTGAGAATTCACTGACAATCATTAAATCTTAGGTTCTCTAAATGCTCATGGTAATTTGGTTTTTGAACATGCAGCTGAGGACATTTAAAACAGCGAAGGAGGAAAGAAAACACGGTTTGAGGCAGTGTGTTGAAGATTTAGAGACCCTCGGGCAATTTTGTGTCCAAATAGGCTAAAAAATAAGAACTCAGCAAAGATTGAAGATTTCTTTGACAGAAACTAGTATCCTGCTCATTGTTTGACAAGAAAGGCCTGTAACTCCAATTTTCTGTGACAGGAAGTTGACACAAAACCTATTTAACTTCACGTAAACTCCAAATCACAAAGTGGTGGGATGAACTGACAGGAGGAGCCAAATATACATAGTGAATTATGTTTTCTCCTCCCACAGCTCAGAGGAGTTCTCAGGTAAAATCCCATCAAAATACTAATCACCCTTATTAATGCAAAGAATAAAATGAGAATTTAGTGTTTGGCTTTAAATTAAATCCTGGAGTTGCTGCTCACGATTGCTGTCTGGGGTTTATCTGGATACATGTTTGTGTTGGAGGTTGGCTTGTTATCAGAAACTGGCCTCTGCAAAGCAATGCAGCTGTAATCATTACTATCAAAACCTATAACTAAGATAAACTGGTGAAGGAGTTAGATTTGCTTGTCAAACATGAAATGAATTCCTGTTTGTGTTTTTTGGACTTTAAATAGTTGATTAACTCCAGTAAAGATCTTTTATGGTTAGTATGCAGTGCTGATGTAGCAAAAGCTTTAAAATCTGAAGTTTTCTGCTCAGAAGAATGTTGCTTATTTTATTTTAGGGAGCAATGATGACTCAAAGTTTCCATGTAAGATTTATGATCAATTTCTCAGTTTTTATGGTAGCAAAGGTGCCCTGTTTTAACACTCAACATGGCGGTTAATCATGACATGTCATATCATGTGCATGCAAATGACTGCTGCAGTCACCGTGATGGGGACAGAGATTTATCTCATCCTCTTCATCTCCACATCCCGTCAAGAGTTTCAGCCCTCCCTTCGAGTTCTTTACAGCACCTCGAACATGCAACTGCAGGCTAAATTTGAGGTTGTGAAGACTCATTTGTATAAATATTGGATGACGCCTGGCATAGGAGCCAGTGCTGGCACCGCTATTGATTTCATTTCACTCTTTTCTTAAACAAGCAAGCGGGGCGAAAGGTGATCGAGAATGGCTCTGAATATTTTAAGAGCTTTGAGTCTTGAGGGCTAACATTAAACTACTTTAGACTTCTCACTCTCCCTACTCACCTTTACCTTCATTTTATCTTCCTCTGTCTCTCTTTCTCTCTCTCTCTCTCTCTCTTTGTAAGAGAGGGGGAAATGAAGAGAAAAGAAACATCAATTCATCTAACTGACAACGGATCAAATCTGTGTTTGACCCAAGTCTGAGGTGATGATTCCCTGAAGGGAGATGTGTGCTCTCAGACAGCATCCATTATAAAAGCCCTGATTGATGAAGCTCAGGGAAAATCGATACAGATGAGTGGTAACTAAAATGATTATAGTGACAACAATGTATTTAATCTTCCTGCACATTTTTACACGTGAACTGAGACGTAAATTTGATATGTTTTACCCACTGGTGATTCAGAAAAAATAGGTGTTTATAAAAGTTAATTATCAGGTTACTATTTAGTGATTTTAAAAAAAGGGAGGTTTGTTCTTTTGCTTACAAGACATTAGGGAGGAGAGGCAGCCAGAGGAGATTCACGGCCTCCATGTAGAGAGGAAGGTTTCTTTTTGTGAATTAATTGAGCAAAATGTAACATTTAGAGTGTGTAAAGGGTGTTATTGTTAATACATGGAGTCTATGATTTAGGCCAATGAGAGAAACACTAAAAGTAGGGTAGAAAAACAACACAAAAATGAAATGATCGTATATGAGGAGGTGTGCAAAAAGTGTGCTAATGTTATGGTGAAAGGAAGGCGGTTGAGCAGCTATAATACAGAAAACCAGCAAGCAACACAATTATCACTGTCAGTCACGGGCCGTGTCAAGAAAAGTCAAACTGGTATCGAATTAACTGAAAAAAAAAGGAAAAAAACAGAAGAATGTATAGAACACACTTCAGAGTGTCAGCGTTAAGTCCCTGGGTACTGGTGTGTGTGTGTGTATGTGTGTGTGTGTTGGAGACAAAAACGTCACTGCAAATCTTTAGGAAACAACTTGCATTTCAACATAGAGCATGAGAGCCCTTAGAGACGCAAGCAGATCCTTAAAAAATAAATTAACCCGGCTTCCTGTGAGAGGTATCGATCAGGCAACATTCTGCCTCCTCATTGCGACTGGGACTGTGCGGCATAATAAACACTTAACACCCCCTCATAACTGGATGGAGAGCTAAATCACGGGTGGCAGCATGTACTGCAGTGGGCTGTAAGGAGCTGATGATGACTAACGACAGAGCGGGGGTGGCTTTCCTCGGCTTCTTTTTGCGCTTCAGGTGGGGTTAGGAGGATCAATAACCTAATCATTATCAACGGTAGCTTGAAAATCCAACTTCTTTCACAAAACGTATTCCCTTTCATTGTACAGAACGCCTTTTCTTCTTTCTCCAAATCCTGAGCTCAGTGATGTCATGTCACTGCAACAAAGTCGCCAACAGGATAGCCTACAGGAAAATAAATCCAGTGTTTTATGTAACCTGGGGATTAATTAAAAGAGGACAGCAACAGGAATAGTTAGATTTACTTCCAAACATGTCTCTGGGTTGTGGAACACCGTCAAAATAACAAGTTTACTAAAATCGACAAAGGTGCAGTGAGATACTGTAATTATAATCATCAGTTAGGCTAAACCTCCAGGCTGTCTATAGGACTCTCTTCCCACTGCTTCATTTACATGCACCATACTGAAGCAATGCTGAATTAATAACAATGACTCAGGAGTCATTATTCTCTCTCTCTCTCTCTCTCACATACACACACACACACACACACACACACACACACACACACACACACACACACACACACACACTGCAGGAAGAGCAGGCTGCTGCTAAATACGAAACTGGACAGACAATGGGGGTAAGGTTACCAGCTGAATATTCATTACACTGACTCAGATGGTGGAAAAGAAACAGGTTATTATCATATTATTATTATTATTATTCCTATAGCACGCATGCTGTGTCTAGGTTGGATTAGCCGGTTCTGATGTGCTGTCTCGTTTTTAACATTAGGGTCAGTCGGTGAGATAATACACGAGCTAACAACAGCTGGGTCTGCATCTGGGGCTTCATGTAACCTGTATGAGAGCAGATGTGGGTCAGAGCCTCATATTCAGACCGCGGCTGAACTATAAAGCTCCATCTCAGACCGGACACAGGATTTTCTGATTCATTTATCATTGTCATTCATACCTTCAGAGACATGCAGCAGCACAGCTGATTGGATGTAAATCCGAGAAAACGGAAGCTAAAAACACCTCAGGCGCTTGAACTTGTGTGTAATTCTCCTCCAATTCTATGTTCTGTGCATCTGTAATCCTATAAATGATCAAAAACTAATAATAAAAATCAATGATGAATTTTCACTCGTTCTGTAGACACACCAATATTTTTGTTTACAGAAACATGAACTCAGATAAACATGCATTCAAAGTTAGATCTACTAAAAGTATTTTTAGACACCACAGGGAGAAGGACTGCTTTTAGCACCACTGACCAGCTTGATATTAAAACAGGATACAAACGCTAAGAAAACTAATCTGATTTGTTGGTTTTATCAAATACTGTAAGAATTCTTTATATTATATTTAACAAAAAAGAACAACTAATAAAATGCAGTCATAAAGTAAGTCAATATCTATTTTTATATAACATTTAGACAAGTAAACATTTTATATTCTAAACAGTTTTTAGTTAGTATTGAGCAGAACGTTATGCTCATAGAGAAGCTGAGAGAAGGTCATGTCTTCCTTCAGCTGAAGTGTGTCGGTTGTCAACATCTGTTAGTAGTTGGCAGATTATTTGTTTTGACTCAATAAAAAGTTTATTTTTTTTCAATTGCAAGAAGCTGAAGTCTTAGGTGAGTCAATAAGAAGCCAGATTAGCAAATCCCAACATTTCCATCACCATGTTTCACTGATGGTGTTTGATTCTTCCTGTGAAAGATTTTAAAAACTCAAGTTATTGCTGAGTTTTTGTCTAATTAAAATTAAATGTTCCTATTGAACAACAAGTGTTTTTTAATATTGTGTTCTGGTTGTAGAACCAATGCCTTTATCCAAAGAGCTGTGAGAGTTACCTCCAACATTTTTATGGGTTTGTGGTGATGTCATTTTAATCAGTCTCACCTTGGTCCAACTTTGCAATAAAAGCCAATTATGATATAATTTTCAAAAGTATTCTTCTTTAAAATGAATCTCATATGTAAATAATATTGTTTAAGTTGAAAGAAACTCCACAGCTTTGTTGTTTTTAAACTGCCTAAACATTTTATGTAACACGTGACTCAGAAGTTTAAAAAATGCTGAATGTAAAGGACATTTTAAACTGAACTGCTCTATTTTTGACACCAAATACTGCAACTCCTAATAATTATATTTACATAATTTTTGAAGGAGTGAAGAATGGAGACATATTTTTCTGTGGACATTATTTTAAACATGTAGAGATTTAAATCGGTGAAAGATTTAACTATTTTAAACCTTTTTTTAATTATTACAAAAAAAACAGGGTTATGGTGATAACCAGGCTTTCTTACTCATATGAAAACAATTCATACACAAACACACAACAGCTATAGGCAACAAAAACACACCTAATGCTCAACATGAAGCCTTTTTTTAGTGACTGCCGTTGTCTGTGGTTGCAGATCAGCCTCAGCTCTGCAGCAAATGAGCCATCTCCAAAGCTGCATCACATGTTGTAATGCATAGTAAGATCATCTCAAGTAAAACTTCAGATAAAATTTCAAAGACAAGTCGCGACTACAAGAGCTTGTTCTTGAATTCAAAGTTAACACAGGTTAAGGGAAGTAAAAATAGGCAGCATTTATCATTTCCCTTTTATCTGATCAGTGTCAGAATGAATAAATGCTATTCTAGCCGCTCTCCTTGCTCCCTCTCCCTTCCCTATCTGTGAGGCCAGATTGGCATCTCTCCAGTAGCCTATGAGATTGGCTGCATAAATGGAATTGCCCCATTCGCCAAGTGTCAGCTGAGGGGAAAAAAACAAGGAATGTGCTTTCTGTTTACAAAACCATCGAGCTAAAATGCATCCCCAGTGCAAGAAGTACTTTAGACGCCTTTCTGGTAAACGTTCTTACTGTGTCTGGCTATGCACAGAAGCTAATCCAGCCCACAGGCTTTCCCATAAACACAAGAGACAGACTTACCTGTCAGATTGCATCCAAAGCAGAAGACCATTGGATCCAACAAGGGTGCCAAAAGGGATCAGAGAGAGAGAAGAAAACAAAACAAGCTCGTTAATTCAAATCCAACATTTACATTTTTGACATAAAAGCTAATCAGTGAACATTTTCTCATCTTCAAAATTAGAAAAGAAGCCTCCACTTAAGATTACATTCTCTGAGATAAATAGACAACACAGGATGCAAGTAACTGCTGTGGGATTACACAGTTGAGCACAATTAAGTGTTTGCATTTTGCAGATCAGAGAGTCTTCATTACCACAGTCAAATTGATGGTGCGTTTAATGTCTAACTTGCGACAGCCATTGTGCTCGACAGGAAAACACAGGAAGACCAGAAAAACACGCATTTACAAACATCTGTGAGTGGTAACAATGGCATCCCATCCTGACATCCATGCAGTCCTAGAAGTTTATAATGCTTCCCATGATTCTGTGCAGTTTATTAGAGCTTAACAAATATACACGAGGAGTTGGTCGTTGTCGACAGAAGGCGAGTTAGCACTGATGACTGGTAATTAACATGTTCAACTGTCCTAGGAGTATGGATGTTCAAGTGATGGGTGCAAGTGCATTTAGTGAGATATTGCCCTAAAGTATATCTCTAAGAAACTTGTCAACATTATGTTGAAAATAGTCCCATGATTGAAGAGGTCAAGTCAGAGTTTAGATGAATGTTTGTACTTTTGCAGCCATGTTAGCAAGTTTTTAACTTATATTGAGGAGGTAAAGACTGAGAATGTCATTTCCTGTTCCTTGATTCCTGATTTTTGTCTCGCCTTGCCTTCTTCCTCTCATCTGGGTCCGGGTTGCAGGGGCAGCATCCCAACTAAGGAGTCCCTGAATTTTGTATCTGGGAAAATTTGCTTCTCAAGCAACATGTTCTCCTAAATAAAAAGGTTTAGTCACCTTTTTAAAAAGCACTTAGGATTTAATATTACTTGAATGACTAAGAATCTACACCAAAACACACTGTTTTAATAAATACATTTATTTTAAAGTTAAACTAAGATCATTGTATGTTAAGGATGTATAACATCATAGCTGTTTTGTTCAAATCATAAATCATGTTAGCACTCAGGCCATGTGTTATAAATGACTCTCAGCTACTATCACATCACATTGTAGTTCAATATGTAAAAGTGACTGACTTCTAGCCATTGTTTATATTAGCTAGGGTCGATTAGCTGTGGTGGCCATGTTGAATTGGGCTGACATCAGAATGTAATCTGTTGTAGAGAGTTTTCTTAAAATTTGTCAAGTGGTTGGTTAAATATTTTGCTAACACAACAGAAAAAGATACAAAAACAGGTTAAAACATTAATGTCTACCTTTCATCTTTTGATAAAAAGCAATAAAAAACAATCAGATTTAAGGAATCCCTTTGAGAAAAATCTCAATATGTGACAAGGATTTATTAATCAAAACTTTTTGGTTTAACCTTTTTTTAATCTTTGAGGAAATTTGATTTGATTTTAATGGAACAGAGCTTTAGCTATATTACCAGATAAAACTACAAATTGTACCATGTGAAGCATCAGATGTCACTAAAGATTCACCATTTGAACAAATGTAAAACACTGAAAAATCCCCTGTTTCTGTGCGGTGGAGTTGAATAATGACTGAGAAAGTGCTCTAGCAGGGGAGCTTAATGTCAGAAAGCTGTTGACTTTTTAATATAAAATGTTATCACCTCATTATTACATTGCATTAGACATTTTTGTGAAAGTTTGGCACAATTAGCATGTTTCACACTGTCACAACAGAAGCAACACCACACCTTCCATAATCTTGCAAAATGCAACACTTTGCTAAAGTTCAGTTTTAAGGTTAACGCTGTCATCACAGCTGTTCCATTTAAGAGACATCCCACCTCCTAAATAATTATGATTTCAATCAACTGCTGGAAGCCCAGAGTGAGGAGCGTGTTTTTATCAGGAAGAAAATCTTAGAATACAGGAATATCAGTGAAACTGCTACAGATTTGTATAGAAATATAAGTCTTTTTATAATGCGACTCTGAAAACAGCCTCTAGATTAATAAAGCTCATGAGATATTCTAGGACTCATGCTCATAACGCCTGTCATCTGTGAATGTGTAAACCGGTAATCATGACAGTTTGCCAACATTAGAGATAATCAGGTTTCAGCCAAACAAACAACATATGACAATCTAGTTCATCATTTGAAGGAGGAGGCTATAAAATGTATCTGATTCATGTGCTCACATGTCCTAAATGACTGATAATATCTAACATTGTTACATGTTTTTCCACTTTGATACAATAATATATGTCACATATGTTAACAGTGTTTTAACAAAGGTTCTAGTCATTTTTGGAGTCCAAGTTACCTTTTAAAATATATTACTTGCAGTCAAACAACAACATTTATGTTTAGACAGTCATCTTATGAGTGGACAGATGGAAAACCTGGAACCATACAGCCTCTGGCCACAGCTGTTAAAGAGGCATAAAGAGAGAAATGGGGAAAAGTAAACAAGCACTAATCAGCTTTTCTTGTTTTCCTGCTAAAATACTCTGGGAATCAATCAAATTTAGTAGATAAATTCATGCCTGCTCCAGGACTTCCCTTGTGTCATGCATAGTCATTTACCACTGAATATTATGAAACACAAACATGAGAAGTGAGGGAGCCTTTTATTGTTTTTACTGGCTGTTGAGGAAGCTGGTTAATTTTCTCCATTGACTCTGAACAAAATGCATTGATTATACAACAATTTCCAATCATAACACCAAAGTTCACGGTAATACATAATAGCTATGTCAATGACTATGAGAATAAGAAATAAGTTTTGGCCTAAAATTTCTGCTTTGAACTTTTCCTAGACTGAGAAATGACGTATGGGTGTGAAGAGCATGCCTCATACATTTACAGGATTTGCATATTCCAGATAAACTGACAGACTTGAAGCATTGTCTTTCTCCTGCTCAGTATCTTCCTCTTGGAGTGATTTGTTTTCCAGACTGGTCAACTGACGTTTTATTACAGAGTTTGAAGATCAGCTTCACTACGAAAAATCAACTCTGGCTTCTTTCTAGTTCATTTAAAACATTTGTTTTTGTAATCTTTCTGCTGAAAACTTCCTCAGGATCAGTTAGAATTCAAGTTGAGGGAGAATGTTTCTAACATTCAGATTCAAATACTTTACAGTGAATGACTGGATCTTTGCATTAAAATAAATACTTTATAATATGATGGTCTCTAGATGGTAGAACAACTTGGTTGCAGTCCACCGTTAAAATAAGTATTCAGAAGTTTTACTGAAGCAAATGCAAATGGAAAAAAATCTACATGTTTACAGTTCCTACAAGAGATACAAATGAGAAGTATAGGATCAAAGTTAAATTTTATACATTAAAATTAATTGTAATGGTTAAAATTGGGGTTTCATTAATGCCTGATGACTCACTTTAAGGATAAATGAGTCTAAAACCTGATCAAGTATTACATGTGAGAACAAAAACCTAAAGATTTCTTTCTGACGCTGTTCTTTAACTAATGTTTAATTCACACAGGCAGATGAACTGTGGGTGGGTGGATAAATAAAGAAGTGCTGAAGGATGATATAGACAGTATATGAAGTACAAAATAAATCATTCATGTGTGAAATGGTTGAAAATAGTGGCATTTGAAGGAAGACCAATTTACAGAAAATAAGTATGAGGTTTATTGTGGGCCATAAATATAAATGAGTGAGATGAAAATGGTGCCAAATCAAGTCTGTGTTCAGAAAAAAAAAAATTATACCACAGACAGAGAGATTTGCCTAAAAAGAGAGAACTGATAACAACATAATGTGTGATGAAGCACCAAGCAGTGTCCTTGTGTTGCAGGAACTTTGTGAATATGCATAATTTTTAAAAGGCTTCTAAAAAATTTAATCAGCAGTGAAGATCCCCTTTATCTTTTGTAACTAGGGCATCATGATCCTTCAGATGTTTGATGCTTGTGTTACTAGGGCTCTTTTTTTAGATTGAAAAACATCATGCTAAGTAGTGTCACACTGTCTTGAACGCAGACGTGGATCTTTTTTTTTTCTTCTATTTTTTCTACCATAAACCATTAGGCATCAACTTGAGAAACAATAATTCAATCAGTCTTATAATCAAAATGGCTGCTCCAAGCCCCTGCTGCACGGCTTAGTGATGGTGTGATGGGAATGAAAAGGCACATTAAAATGGGCTAGAGCATGCAATCCCCAAAAAAGGCATTTGCTGCACTCTCCATGCACCAAGGACATGCAACGGTAAGGTCAGGATCACACACTGGCAGAATACTGAACAAGTGAAGCTTCTGGGCTGGGTTTCCTGAATCCAGCTCATCTTCCTCCTGCCAAATGGTAAAATGTCTGATCACTGTGGAGACGATGTCCCTGAGGGTTTGCTGAAAACTTCTGGCATACAGCACAAGCCACGTGCAATGCAAATATAGAATAAAAGAGAAAGAAAATATGAAACAATTTCCATATGTAAACTGTAAAAAAAAAAAAATTTGATATTCGGAGTTTATGTTATGCTTTTATTTTGAGAGAGCTGCACTGGAAGAGGTCCTATATGTGTCTCTGCACTGTTGCTGGGCAACCATAAAGTCAGCTGCTGTCCACTTGTGTGCATTCAGTTAATATTCTTCTAATTGAAGAGAAAAAAGGCACAAAGTCATAAAAAATGTTTGCTTTTTCCCCCTCATTCAATGTTCCTGTTGATACTTGTGTCTCTTAATGCAGAGGACAAAAACAGATGTTTCTCTCATAATGGTTTGTCCAACCTAAGGAGCTGAGAGTACTGGGAGGATAGACACACATATATAGAAAGTGAACTGGGTAAGTAAATGCAAGATGCTTAAGAAACATATTAAATCCTTCGAATCTCCTGCCAAGAAAGCAGCGTGTGTGGTCACCAGCAGCAACCATGATCTCCAATTTCAGGCAATTCTGAAACAATAAGCCTCATTTTTTCTGATTTGTTTCATGTTCAGTTTTGATTTTACAGCAAATGTGGAATCTTAACCACAAATCAAACTAATAATACACTTAGTTTAGGAATCAAAAGCTACAACCTAAGAGGTGCATGAGCCATGTTTCAGTGTCACAGCAGGATGACTGACAGCAGAGAATAAACCACATATTTCTGCTTTTTTTGTTGTTGTTGTTTTTATGGAATTTCACATGCATGTAGACTTCAGGCAAGTGTTACATTGTCCTTCACTGAAAGCATTTGGGACAAGAGTGTGGGAGTGGGAATCCGAGTTGTTGTTTTAAAGCTGGCACTAATGAAACCCATGGGTCTGTGATGACAAGGGGAGGATGTGTGAGGAGAAAGTATCTGGTCCAGTCTGTACTTTCTGCTTTGTGTGACCATATGGGCGACTGCATGTGGAAACACGACAAAAAGAAAAATAAATGTTATAATTAAATAAAATGGGCCCATTAGTTCTGTGACACATTCTAACACTACACAGTTTATACCTTCCATTTGTGGATATTGGTCTGCTCTGCCCTCAATGCTCTGGAAGTGGAATCACTATGTTTTGATGGTTTTGATCACAGCAGCTCTTTGGTGGTGGGACACACACAGTCTCCAACACCATCTTCTATTAACACAACCGTTCAAAGTTAATGTGATTGATAATAATACCGAATTTTGTTTATTATCTAGATGTATTTAGAAAAACTGCTCTTAATGTAGAGACATTCAATATGATTTAGATTCTTATTTTCAATGATCACATGCCTGGTTAATATTTTAAATCATTCTATAATTTCTCTATCTTGAGGTCGTAGACAAAAGAACCATTACAGAATGAATTTATCCTATAGACATTTGTTGGATATACAAAAACATGTTTTATTTTAAATAGAGTAGCACATTTTATTGCAGAAAATAAATACTAGATAATAAACAACCAAAGCGCATATCTCTAAAGCTAAAAGTACACATCTTAAAAACAAGAAATAACCCGTCTTGTCATTAAATTGAAAGATTCTGCAGCTCCTGCATATATTTATAAAGTGACATAACCTCACGTCTGGAAAGATATGTCGTCCTCTTCCAAAACATAACAGAAGCAATATTTAAATTTAAACCTTCAGGAAGCAGCAGCTCAAAGTAAGCCATGAAATAGTTTAGTGGTAACATTTACAAGACATGAAGAGAACAACCGAGACAGAAACAGGGTTAAAGGTTTGGAACGCAGAAACTTAACAATGCCACAATCGAATCCACCAGATGGTCCCTAGAACAAGCATCGCCTCGAGCACGCTATCCACCCCCTCACCCCGATTCACTGAACATTCAAACACGGACCCACACTAAACAGGCCCTCCTTCAATCTTCTAACTATTATTACAAATGGATCTTAAGACATCTGTGAGTTTTCTGCAGCTGCATACATATTATAAGAGTTTTAATGGTGCAAAATGGTGATTAAAATAGTGCTTTTGTTACGCATTCCTTTGCTCTGTCAGATGTAATCCTGTTGCTTTTTATTATACGTGTTACTTACGAATAAAACAAGCTTACATGTGTGTTTTTCGGAAATTTTAGAGGGAAAAAAGGAGCGTACTGAGAATGAAAAGGGCTACCCATCCTGAACAAATGTTTTTTTATTTCCTTGGATGAAGCAAAGCACAAAGTAATCACAGAGTAACCTTTCTTGCCCCTCTTTCACAAGCCTACGCACTAACACATCCTACACTCGCAGATACACTGAGAGGAGAATATGGGCCTGTTATTGGCCACGGCATGGCAGACTCATCAATCAATCATTAATTAATGGTTGGGTTATCTCATTGAAACACAAGCAGCCCTGCAGCCACATACAGACACAGACTCACGGTCTCGTGGAGACACATGATTCAAAATGAAATCACAAAAGCCATTTCATTAAACTGAGCTGTGATTCAATAGCTGTAATCATTTACTAAATGGTTACTGAAGAAATGATACGCTATTCCCAAAAATCCTATAATTTTGCTCTAAAAAGAACAATAAGTACTAAAATGACAGAAACTAAAACATCTCAGTGTCTTTAACGAACATTTGAAAATGTGCTGCTTCTTTGTCCAACAAACGAAGAAAAAGATCAGCGATAACCATGAGATAAATGGACTTTATGGAGAGTCCTGGCATGCACGTTTTAGACTATAACAGCCATCAGGGTCTCTGTGGGGGGGTGGTGGTGGTGAGAGGGGATATGCTCTCCAGTCATTGTTGTTTGAGAGGCCACTGAGCCTCTTGATCCCTGGGTAATCTCCAGCTATCCGACTGAGTTATCACCTCTCCTGATTTAGGTCACCCTGGCTGCTTTCGGTTTTTTAGTCTGTCCACCATCCCCCCCACACAGGAAAACAGGAGCACAAAATCCCACAGACAAGACGATAAACAGGCAGCCGGGCTACACAGAACGCAAGCACTATGAATTACTTCAACAGTGAGGGAAATAAATAAAACATAGAAACACATGAGCGTGGGAAAATCTAATACTTTATGAAATACTACAAGGCTTTTTAATGTTCTGTTACAGATTTGTTGTTAGAGAAGCTATTTTAATGGGTTGTGTTGAAAAATATGTTGCATAAAACAGGAACTTATTGAAAAGAATAGTATTCATTTGGCTGAGTGGTTAAAGTCACAGAAAATTATTAGTTATATATTTTTAAAGTATATTTTCTGTACCCAATGTGAGTTTTTGTCAACACTTCCTAAGCATCTGGTTAAATTCTGAAATGGTTTTGTTGAAACTATCTTTTGAAATGCACACTTCACTGCATATATGTTTTCCAACCACAGACTACTTTAAGCATAACCAATCCAGCTCAGTGCTTTCAGAGGTAACATGCATCATAAAAATGCAGAGTTTCATTTTAAAATCAGTCTACAGCTCACTGCTGCGCCATAATCACTCCACCCTTCAACAAACAAATAAAGCTAAAAAAGAAACTAAAATAGTGATCTTGTTTCATATTATCACCTTAAAGCCAGCACTTCTTAGCTCTGGGAGGAACGGTTTACTCTCCGGCCCTTGAGGAAGACTAATATCCTGTCCTTCTTCACAGTAATGAAAAACATACACACGGCACGGGGAGAATCTGGATAAAGGATGTGCAGCATGGGGCTGACCTGAGTATGGCAGACCCATGAGAGATGTAATATCAAGACTCAGAATTTAAAAAGATAACAGCATTTATATAAAAAATAATCTAAAATACTTACATATTAATGTATTTAAACTTGTTTTTCATTCAACTGATTAAATCTAGTTTTCATTATTTACTGCTAATAAACACTGTTTATCTGTTTACCATCAAACGCATCAAACATAAGGGTAAAAGTAGCTTAACTCATCACTCTGAGGGGGTGAAATGTATTTCACAGTTTTGTATCAAACTGTTCAGACATTTTATGTACACCTCATCTGTGAAACTTGTGAACAAAGTCAAAAATAGTGAGAGTAAAGGCATCTATTCACAAAAAAAGGGGAACTGCTGACCCACTGGGTCAATTACAGTCTGTCACTCCAGGCTTTGTTCTTGAAGCTCCGATCTCCTTTGACCTCTGCATAGATGTCTCAGAAAACAGCATGTTTATTGTTATTTTCCAGTATATAATACATCACTTGTCACGATGTAGTCAACATTCCTCTCTCGCTGCAACACTGGACCTTTGTTTGAGAAGAAAGGGTTGAATCAGTCACAGATAGGAGAACATTTCATCACCCAGGTCACGGCTGCTCTTGACAGTGTTTTGACCAGCGTCAAGAGTGTCTCACTCAACTAAATGTATTCATGAAATACTAAACTGAGTTACATTTCTGTTGGATTATTCCAACTGATAAGGAGTTTGTTGACATCACTGTGATCTGATCAGCGGGGCTTATGAGCCACTGTGTTCTTAAACCTAAAAAAAAATAAAAGAAGAGGGCATAAATATGTAATTACTTATGAGTCCAGTTATCCTTCAGGTCCAGCATGAGACCCTTAACTGTAGGTAAGTGTTATTTCCATGAGTGGATGTGATACTATGAAGGAAGATGTTCAGGTAAGTGTCAAAAAATGTCAGTGTGAGCTCCCTGATGTCATCTAATGTAGCTGAACAATGTACCGCATGAGACTGGGATCCCTTAGGACTCCACACACATCCTGCAGGAGTGGGCAGATTGGAGGTAGCTGTGAGGTCAAAAGATGGAGGTTTAGCTGTTGATTCTGGCTCCATTGCTCCTCACAGCTGATACATTTTTGCTTAAAGAAAGAAAGAATATGTTGCTCATCATTTAGTGTTTTCACTAAACAAGCTGTCTTTTGAGGTGTGTCTGGTTGTTCACAAATACACTAACTGAGCTGGTGATGTCCTGTCACCATGTGTGCTTACACAACTAAAGATGACATTGCTGAAGCAGCAAATAAAAGCAACACCATTAGTTAGATGGTGATGAATGCTCTGCCTCACCACTTACTCACCAACTTGGCTCTGTGACTACCTTGCTTGCAAAATCAGAGGTTTAAAAGAAGCGGGTTGACTTACCCAACCCCCAAAGTAACAATTTATTGATATTGTTTTTGATTTAGTAAAAAATAAGCTTCAATTCATGGTTCCAATCATTAAATTCTAATAAAACGTGGGGTGGTTGCGGATTGAGCTGCCGTTATATTTCGGATAGAAGTCTGGACTTTGAGAATTGATGTTCTAGCAATATGCATGTACATCAATTAATATGTAAAATAATAATCACATCTGCAATGTAATGGTGGCTCAAAACACTAAAGTTTTACTGGGTCTAAGTTGTTTCAAAAGAATAAAGTTCACTCTGAGTGTTTTCTGGTCCATCTGCCCTCCGCCCTACTCTCTGGCTGCTGTTTGCTACAGGTAAGACTCTGGACACTCTAATGCACTTTACACAACCCAATTTCAAAGAAATCCAAACATCAATTTATTTTGAAGATGGAAGAAGCAAGAAAATGAAAGGAATTGTTGTATAAATCATCAGGATGTGCAGACACATGCAGTAATGGTCTGAAATCAACCCGAAGTGGGATTAAGACAACAGTTCTGCACTGGGCCCTGCATTGTGCTGTATATTGATATCAGTGCTTTCCACTTTACCTGTCAACTATGATTATGTGATTGCTGATCAGTCAGTGACTGTGACATAAAGTGGTTTAAGATGTAAATGTTTTTGCAACACAACTTTATTTTTTGTTCGTTTTCCACCAGAAACAACATCATTTGTCAGCAAAGCTTTCAAAAAAAGAGATTTCTTTATTTTCCTGTTGGTCTAATTTGAAAATATGTATTTAGAAGTAAGGACCTAATGATCCATCAAATTACAGTCCTACCTTCCAGGAAATTGCATCTAGTAATTACCATGAAGAAAAATGCTTTTTCTTATCAGAGGCACTAGCTCACAGCGTAGCGGTGAGTGACTGACAGCTCGGATGGAGGATTCTAAAGATGCATTTAAAGAGCAAAGTTCAACTAAATAGAGCCTCCTTCTTCATTAGAAGACATTCAAATCAATACAGTGTTAAGGAATTATTTAATGTATGTTTAGGAAAAAAATCAAAATAACGTGGGATTAGCATTGGGGAGGAAAAAAGACCACATATATGAATAAATACCAACATCCGATCATGGTATGAATAGTGAAGTCAATTGTTGTGGGGAAAAAGGCCAACTGAGAGCTTGTAGCTGAAAAAACAACTTTAAATAATTAAAATAGAATCTGACATTAACAAATGATAATTATTGTCTAAACATCCTCTGAGGTTTTCTGAACAGGCAAAATGAATAGTGAGACAGATGGAGACCCATCTGAGCAAACCCACAAAAGAAAACAGCAATCAATCAAAGCATGCATGTTGTTGTTGTTTTAGTCTTTTTTTACATGGATGAGCTGTAAAGCTAGTGTTAGCAACACCTCCCTGTGTGTGTCACTAAGAAACGATCAAACTCATAAAACAGAGGACTTAATAAAAATCAATGTTGAAGAACTTAAAGAGTGGATGACCAAACCAATGCTCTTATCTCTGGAAGTCCTAATTAGTGGAAACATCCAGCCTTTTCTTAAAGAACACTACATTTCAGGGTCAAACAACTTGGACACCAATAACATTTTGCAATCTAATATGTCAGCATCTGCTTGGAAATCCAGTAAAGGTTAAGTTTTGATCCCTGCTTTGGAGGTTTGGCAGAGCTCTTGAGTTAAGTAATTAAAGTCTCATCAATAAATACATAAAAACTGAACTTACTGTAGTCCAACTGAATCCTATACTTACTGCCATGCAGCCAGACAAGGACAGGGTGTGAAAGAAAGTGTATAAATATGTGTGAATAAATAAGAAAAACCAGCAGTTTCTCCAATGTAGTCAGACGATTTGAACAGCCATTTTTAACTCAAGCTGCACTTTTATCTCAAATCTGTAGCAATATGCTGTGGACTGGACCCTCCACAACAGATGTAATCACTTTGCAAATATATTGTTCTTTGTTGTTGTTGTTTTGTCAAAGAAATTGTTTTCATTTATCTGAACTTTTTAGGGCCATAATTCCTGAAAAAATAGAAGAAAAAAAGCTTCTGCCCAGAACTGAGTCTGTCTTCACACTTAGGAATAAAATCTGTTTCCTTTCTGGACTGAGGAAACTCTTAACTCTGGAAAATGCACTTAATGAACTTAATGATCAAATTAGATGACAGACAGCACTTGTAATCTACACACATAGCTGAATAGATTATATAACAACATCAAAGTTAATCTAAAGTCCTTCTATACAGATATTTAAACAGATGTCTATTTCATTCAGATATTCTGTAAAATACAGCAAACATGATAGATGTTGGTGTTTGGTCTGGCAAACATCTGCAAGGCAAAACTACCTGTTTCAGGTTTTAATGATGAAATAATTTCACTGAATTTCAGCCTAATAACACAAAGCAGATAGAGCTCCTGTTAATACTATCATGTTCATTCAAGGCTTTTGACATTAGCTTTAAATACACCAAGATAAGATTTAGCAAAAGGTTGTAGTTCTGCTTTTCTGGCACAGATTAATGAAGCAAATGAACAATGTGAGGAGGTGGATTTTAAACAAACCACAACTGTTTTTCTATGCCTAATTCAAAGCTACTTAATGAAGGAAAATTAATCGATCAAACTCCACTAAGCAGTTTGAATGGCTAAACATAAGAGAGAGTAATAGTAAACAAATGAATAAATACATGAGTGCTATTGTTTGAAATAGTAACTAAAATGAAAGTGAGAAATCAAACAAACGAACAAAAAAAGAGGAGTTTTAAATATTGCTAACAGGTATCCTTCATCTGACAACAGCTTTTCTCTGCAGTAATGACCCAAATGCTAAACAGGCATGATCTGGATATCCAATTACCGTAATTCATTCCGTTTTATTGCACAAATATAATTTAACTTTCAGTCTCTTCTTCCATTAATAAAACAGCAGCCATCTCTGAGTGAGCATGACCTGCAGGAGTGTTGACATCGATATGTCTACATCTTTTTACATTCGTCTCCGTGAGAGACGTGACACAAGCTAACGTCTCTCGCCTGAGTTATAATGAGCTTGTTAAACTCTGTGGACCCTGTTTCCATCAAAAATCACTAAACATCCTTTGCAATGTGCACAAGTCCATAAAGTTTTATTGGCTACCACCCAATGCATCCGCTGCCATTGATTGTCAGAATGCATGTGGTCTATAAAGGAGTGAAATGCCACTATCAATAAGGAAGTAAAGAAAAAAAGAAAACATACAAAAAGAGATCAAAATGCAAAAAAGTACTTAGTTTATCATGTTTCTACCTTGTTTTTCTTTGATGTATGACCATGAACTACATGTTGCATCATGTCTATTTATTTTGATCCTTCAAAGGGCTTAAGGAATAAAAACTAAATTAAATAAATGATGCAAGCATACTTTCAACATCCTCACGCTTTAGCCACCAGCGTACACTCATCTTGCTATGGAGACTTTTGGCTGCTGGCTGTTTTTTTCCTTTAATTCTGCTGTGAAGTAGATAATTTTAATGTGGGTGCACTTGATTCTCAAGCCAGCTTCAACTGGCCATTAAACTTACTGTAATAATTTATGTTTCTGTTCTACAGCAGGTAGCCTTAAGGGACATATACTTTGTCCCCTGAGTGTCCCCCGTTTTAACTGCTGTACATTTACTTTCTGCTTGTTTGTCGGATTTGTTACAAGTTCCAGCATTCCTTTCAAAACTGTGTCTATAATTGTTTTGCAGCTTGTCTTTCACAACTTGGCTTGAATACAAAATTACGCTTGTTTACATGTAAGCCCTAAAGCAAAGAGCTGCCTTGTGTGTGAAGTGAATTCATCATTTGCTTCTGTCTCTGACAGGGATTTCTAGCCCTCAGCCAACAATCAGGCAGCTGGATGAAATGTTCTCTAGATTACCAGAGAACACACCACCAACTCGCCTGCTACTCAAGCTTTAAACTTCTAATCTGACGTGGAAATAAACACATCATTTCTAAGTTTTGAATCCTCCACTACACAAGAATCAAATTGTCAAAATTGAAATAAGTCTGATACATGTTATACAGTCACTAATATCCTGCAGGAGTTCACTTCTTCATCGATGTTTACATAAAATGTGTGCACCATGTGGGTTTAGGGCTAGAAGTGGTCCTTCTATTGGCTCCATCTGGTCCTCGGTACCTTTCAATAATAACAAATCTGAAGATAGTTTTTTCAAAAGAAAACCAACATCCATATTTTGTCTAAAACAGAACAAAATGTTTCTTAACTAAGGAGAATTAATAAACGTTGGTGTTAGAAGCTTCAACAACCTGCATCATTTATTTGTTTAACTTAGGAGGAAATGTTCCTGTTAAATTAGCTTCTTCACATTAAAAAGGGCAGGTTAGTAGCCTAAACAAAATTTAAAAGTAGTTAAAAACTGCAGCATCACAGACAATAGTTGATTATTTGAAGTGATAACATTAAAATATCATTCATACATCACTTATAACTACTTAGCAGAGGCTCTACATGAGAAGTAGGAACTCTGGTATTATTTTAAAATGAACCAAGACAAAGTTCTAAGTTTAAAAAAACATCAAAGTATTTGCTTTGTCTGAACACTTCTTTTTATTGCTGAGACCAGTTAAGATTTAAACTAGACTAACAAAGCTGTCTGGTGACACAACTTGACCTTTCCACCTGTGCGCTCTGAGCTCCTCAGCACACCGCAGCTGTTTGATCAACAAGCAATCTGTTGTTTCGACATTTTTGATGAAGATCCAAAGTCTTAGTAACACTGAGTGCTGTGACATAAAGGGGCACATGTTAGATCACATGTCTGTTATCAGCCCAACAAAAGCTTTCTGCCTGGAGTGCTGAACTCCATTCTACCACAACGTTCCGCATGCTGAAAAACGTTTGATGCAACATTTCAGGAAATTGACATACACAGATTTAAATTTTCATAGATACTTCATCTTGCAGACTCGGCCTAAAATATGTGAAACTATCCTGGGAGCTTTAGGTTATGGTATTGCATAAACAAACACTTTTGGTGATTGATAAAAGTTCATGTCCTCACAAAATGTGTGTTTACTGGATACATTTGTGTTATTAGTTGTGATTTGTAAACTCACAAATTCCTGGAGGGTCTGAGTAACGCATTGATTTGACAAAGTATGCCAACTATGATACAAACATTTCATCACATGGGGGAAAAATGTCCTAAAAATGTATTCCAACGTTTCTGCCTGGCTGATTAAAACTAGCAATAAGCACCAAAGTTAAATAAGCTGCCTCCTGAACCTGTGAATTACAAAAGACAACATCATGTTTGATTGGATGTTTGACCCTTTGATCCCTTAAGCAAAATCAGATTGGCCTTCAGCGAGGAAATAAAAAATCCAGACATCATCTCACATTTCTATAGAGGCAAACCACAGCCAAGTTCAGAAAAAGATGCAGTAAGTGCATGCACATATTGGCTATTTTATATATAGACACATGTGTGAGTGTGTTGGTTATGTAATTTCATGAAGTCGCAGGAACAAAGTGTGAAGATTCATTCAGTTCTTTATCATCATCAGTCATTATATGAGACAGACTGTTTAGGTTGGATGTGTTTTAATATAGAAAAGCATTTACCAGAGTTTATTAGAACTAGAACACAGAACATAGTTGAAGTATTCTAGGACTTACATGTATAACAGATAATAACCCCAAATAAATAAAAAGCCAAATAATTTATTGAATAAAGTCAAACTTTTAACTCAAACATCTGCCTCCCTGGAATTTTAGTGCAATTTAGAAACAAAACTACCTGATCAAATTTACTTTCAAGTCCCAACTTGTTTGCTGCATTTTTTTTCTGCAACAAGCGCCATTAATAATAGTGTTGTGCAAGTTTAGGTCAAAAACATTTCTCCGACATGAAGTTTGACCTTATTTTATGTGAACATGTATCGTAAACGAAAATCATGTCCATCTACGGGGGGCACAGCGGATCTGACTGCAGTCAAAAACACAATCAGCTTAAAACTGCACTTGGTGCCCTCGCCAGCCACCCTGAATCACCAGTAACACTCAGAGGAATTAGGGACGCCATTCTGAGCAATTATGGAATTTAGTGGTTACACTGTCAGAATGATTTGACCAGAGAGGAATGATTCAATTAATAAATCATGGGTCATTAGCCATTTTCTCATTTGGCCAGCAGAAAAGGCAGTCCTGAATGTACCAAATGACCAGCAAAGTGGAGTGTAATGCAATTTGATTTTTAGAGTTATCAGATGAGGAGAAGGAGAGGGAGAAAAGGAGACGGGAAGACAGACGAACTGATAGTGGGACATACAGGGAGGAATAAATAGGGAGATTTTTATTTGATTAATGTTTCTTTTATTTCTTTGCTTGCTCCATTTTTTTCTCCTCTTATTTGCTCATCAGATCGGGGCACAAGTGGAGGGACGTGTGCCTCATCATATCAGCTGTCGTTGCCCTGCACAACGTCTCCAGTGAGCCTCACACAAATAATGCCAAAGGAAGATAAAATGGACTGTCAGCTAAGTTCAAATGCACTGACAGGCGCTAAAATACAGCAAGTCTCTGCCATAAATAAGGGACCAAGGAATACCACACCTGGTCTTTACAGGCAAATACACAAACATCATGTGCACACAGACTGACAGAGTGTATATGGTATCTGTCGCACTCTTAAGTTTTAATTCAAACAATGACAAGAGCAGAGCTGCAGGAGCAATCTCTTTCAAATAAACTGAATCACTTATTGTGCATCCTTTTGTCTACAACAAATGTCATATTGCATAATAGATGTATACAATTCTATGTGACTGAAATGCACAAACGCAGCTTTATTTCCACACATATTTTATATATGATACACTAGTTCTCTTTACTGATTGATAGCTGCCTAGCTACATGTGTGAAAAACCACAAAAAAGGAAAAACTAGTGAGAAAAGGTGGACAGAATTTGATAAAAAAATAATTCATGTCAGAAAAAAGTGATGGCAGAACAAACTAAAGCTTAAGCTGCCCATTTAAATGTGTTGCATCATGGTCAGAATATGACTTGAAGCTCTGTAATCTCTGACTCACAAACCAATTTTTCTCTGTGGAAAGAATCCTGAGCAATTCACCACCAATCCCATGCAATATACATGAAAGAAAAGAATAAGACTGAAGTTACAATGCTGTAACTGAGTTTAAATCAACCACACCTACATGTCCTCAAAATGTTCAAATAAAGCACAGTAGGGAATTATAGTTAAAGGTCAAATTTATATGTTTTGTTTCCTTTAACTTTATGCAAAAAGTTTGGAAACCTTGTACAAATCGTCTCAGTGAACGGTGAAATCAGATTTGGTCTTGATTGCATTGCAGTGTGTTGAGCTTTTCTAACAACGTGTGCAATGGTTATTCTGCAGCTAGTGAAGTTCAGGTGGAAATCGTAGGAATGAGCCACCAAGCTGTTTTCCAAACGTGTCAGGCAGAATAAATTGTGCCATTTTTAGCTGAAAGCCTACTGATTTTGCAGAGGTAGTCAACAACACTACTGGTGTCCTCAAATGTTTTGTATCTTTTGGGAAGCATTTCAGCATTCTTTCCTCAGGCAGGGAACTGTGGCAGAAATTGGCAGGTCTCAGTAAAGAAGAACTCAGTTCGAATTTTAAAAGCAGCCATTTGTGCTGAAAAAATAATAATTAAGCCTCCGCAGAATATGTTTTCTTCCTTAAATCAATCGTCAATTAACTGCACAGCACAGATTTAAAAGTCAAAGATGGGTTTATTTTTAAAAGCTTGTTTTTAAAACTTTTTAACTTCATCTGGTCACAGGTGCATAATCATAACATAAAATGTTTTCATTGTAATAATCGTGTTTTTGGCAAGTACATCCTTTAGGGATAATTCGGGCCTACACAAGAAGATTTAGTTCTTACAGAGCAGTTGAGCAGATGCTTGGATTTTCTGATGCACTGAAGCATTTAACTTAGCCCCTCCATCTCCAGAGTCTTATGAATTAAAGTAAAGCTGTTGTATTATCAGCATAGACTGAACGCTATCACAAAACGGATTGTACTGCAAATCTGAAGCTATAGGCTCCCAGCATATAGACACAATTGTAAAGTTTACAGCTTTCTGCATTAGGAAACAAGACAATAATCAGTGATGAAGATGGTGGACACACACACACACACATGCACACACACAGATCTTAGTCTCTTATCTCAGGAGCATGCCAACCTCACACCTGGCAGGGAACTGATGGATGGCAACCAGCAGGCGCTGCAATGTTGCATCTATAATCCCTGCTGTTTGGCTTGGCTGTTTCTTTATTTTACAAAACTATGATGAAATTTGCAACCTCTGGTCTACTATTCCACAATTATTACTGTCCAACAGTTGCAACAACTTTATAAAGACCATTTAATCTGTGTTACTGCATGATTTTTTGCAAGAATTCTTTTCAAAAACCATTGTATTCCTATACTCCACACACAACTACACTATCTATTTCCCCCTTTAGCCTCCCCAGTAGGAAAGTGCCCTCCAATTCTCCAGCCCATCCTGTTTGTCAGTGGGGCTTCGATTCCTGCTGATTCCAGGGGTCTCAGACGATGGTGCAGCCTCCTCACAGCAAGATACGGCTCAGTCATCGTACACATCAAATCAAAGTAAAGAGCAATCAATAGTGTGTGGTCTAATGTTTATCAACACAACAGACTTCCATCTGTGCACAAACCTCTGCAGTGGTTAACGTGCACACAGCAGGCTCCTGCTGCATGCTATTGGAAATGAAAAAGGGAGAGAGAGATTGTTTAAAATGCATAGAGATGCTTATTTTTAATTATGCATTTACTTGGTGTAGAGAAATGCATGATGTGGAGCCGTGCACATGAAGGGAAAATATAATGACAAGTCGAAATGGATTTAGCATCCTTGCAGAGAAGAACACATTTGTACACAGGGGTTAATGCACAGCATGACGGCATCTCACCGTCACTCATTCTGAAACAGCACTGCTTTGTCTTATGATGGGGAAAATTGTCCATTCGGATCATATAAGATTATTTATTTAAAGAAGTAATGTTAGAATGTTGTAGTCTTCTTTACATGTAGAAAATAAATGTGATTTATGTTTTAAAATTTGGGGAAAATCCTTAAAACCTTAGCCTTTAGCCTAGCTTGTATACTGTATATTTAAAGTTAGTACCATATTTCATTTACACTGATCATCTTTTGTCAGGAACAATAATAAAGTCGACAGTAAACCTGTGTCACCAGGAGCTTTAGGAAGATTTTTATATGCATTTAAAGTTAGAGCATGTGCCAGTTAATAGATGGTCTTTGCAGGGACTTGGTGAGGTCTTTAGGTGTGTATTAAGAATGCAGCTCCCCATTATGTGTGGTAGTGTGTGAGGGGTTGAAAAATAGTTGTAAACATGCAGAAAACTTCATTACTGCAGTTCATTACTGTGGTGGCAGCGTATCTATGACATGAGGCCTGCGTCAATGAGGCTTGGTTGCTGAGTAACTAAAGAAGAGCTGACCTTCTGTCGAGGCTACGACTCCATCAGCATCAAGGTAGCACCGATATCATAGAGCAGTGACAGGGCTGTGTGTGATCATGAGCATGTATTGGGATCATAACAGCATCATGCTACTGATGCAGCTTAGAGAGATCCAAGCTGACAACAGACATGTGATAAACTTCTAACATGCTTTCCTTTATGCCACATTACTGAATCTCGGGAAGCTCTTATAAAAATCCTAACATCTTTGACACTTGATGGTTAGACACTTTAGGTTAGATATGATTTCAATATAGATACACACATTCAAACTAGTTATTGACAGAAATGCCCAGGGCTCACAAATAGACATTGTTGCAGGACAGAGTGAAAGGAGATGGAAGAACTATAAAAATAAAGCATGCAGATCCAGATTTGTCAGGCAGCGAGTGACCCATATGGCTCGGACTGCTTTCTCAACAGCAGACAAAAAGTAATCATTATTTTAGCACTAGGGCAGATTAGCAAGGCTTACCAGGAATTTTATCACTCTCCCATAATATGCTGTATGGTATTAGCATAATGCGAAAAATGATTAGACACCCTTTATCTCTGAATCGCATAAAGTTGCTGTGCATTCATTATTAGGAGCAAGTAATATCAGCTTTGTGTGGAGGTTACTTCAGCATTTGATAAATAGCATAATGTTGATGCAAAATGCATTTAAAGAGTAAATAAATCAAAATGCATTTGTTCTTTTTAAGACCCACAAGGCAAGAGATACACTACAAAAGTCATTTAGAGAGACACTTACGCTCACCCACAGTTTAGCTTATTATTATAATAAGTTTATTTCTACAACACTGATTCACTTTTTACTCATTTATCCAAAAAATGAGGAAAAAAAAACAACAAAAATTGATTTCCTTCAGTGCCTCTAACCAACATCCCTGAATTATTTATGTTAATCAGTTTATTTTGCTTTTGGTTTATTTCACTAATATGTACCTCTGTTTTTATATGTATCAAGAAAAGACCAGAAGTTCTGCTGGATTAGTACTGAAAACATCACTACTGTCACAATGAACTGACCAGAGGAATGCACACCAATCTGCAGTGTGTGCTTCCACTTAAACCCACCTATATTTGCACAAATCATTACTCCATTAAAACCAAAAGAAACACAGTTTTTGTATTACACATATACAGTATATGTTTCACTGCACTTGCTTTCACTGACTTCGAGTGATTTTAAGTGCATAAAGATCTGCAAAGACCTTCAGAAACAAAACATGGAAGTAAAAGTGCACAAATCCTGAGATTAAGTAACTGTTTGCAGCATGTCACTGCTATAAACTTTATTTCCCTTTACATATCTCACATCATGAAGAAAAACTGTCCAAAACTGTCTACAATCTTATTGCGATTTGTTAGAACTTGAGGGTGTAATATAGAAACTAAATCATTTTTCATTGAACTAGTTAAATAACTCCTTTGTGTTTAAGATATTTTGTGCTTTAAAAAAGATAACCTAAATTGAATTATTGGCAATAATTTTATAAATCCAACCTTGTGGCTTATTCTACTGGCATGTACAAAGAATGCAGCTCAAGTAGGAGCTGTCTGGCTTGCAATAACTATGCAAGTGGTTTTATCTTTTATTAGAAAAACACAATTTGAAATGATTAGTTTGTTCAGAGTTCAGCAACTTCTGGTCAAATTGACATGTGAACTTTACAGAATAATGAACAAACAATGATCTAACATGGACATCAGCTACTTAACCAAAAAGTGACTCCAACTCACGTCAAACCTACAGTATCCTTTGACATCGACTACCTGTTGAAAGGTGGAACTGAGAATGAAATCCGATATATGCTGCAGAAAGACAGTGCATGACCTCACTTTATCTGTCATTTTAATCCTTACTAGGTATTCTTTTTTCTATTTAACTACTGCTAAAGTTAGTGCAACATATTAATAAACTAGACAAATTAGAAGAATGAAGTTGCATTAGAGTAAAGTCAACAAGAAAGAGGCAACCCATGTTAAAAAAACTATTTTATATTTGATTTTTAAATGTTTATTCATGTTCCATTTCATATGCTGTTCCAGTTAGATAACTAACTGCAATGCAGGCCATGGGGGCTGGATTATAATCCCATGAAGGCACTCTGCTGGCTTGTTGGATTAGAATAATTTGCTCCCACAAGATGGTATTTAGAGAGCAGAGCAATTATCTGTCCTAAAAGATAATGTGGAGGAAAATAATCAACGGGAGAATAAGTGTCCTAACTTTACAACCCTCAAAACTGTTGCTTTTACAATCAGATCCCACAGACACAAAACAAACAAATAAACAAACAAACAAAAAACATCAGGGTGCCTCCGCCTCAAATCATTGTGGCAGCTTCAGACATGTCTCTGTATCTGTGAAATGAAGCATAGAAAAGCAATCAAAACACCTGCTGGATGCTATTCTGACCAAATAAATCTAACAAATACCATGAAAGGCACTTTAGCCTGACTAAAGAAATATTGGAAAAGACAACATTCATTCAAAGAACACAGCTTCATTAGCATGTCTTTCAGTGATGCCAAAATGACAGGTAACATTTTTTTTCCCTCTTCTTACGTCTGTTTTGCCCTGTGCTCTTTCCTACACGGTGTGAATGCTGATTCTGGTGTCTCTCTGTGATACCTTGAGCTTAGCTTCCATCAATAAGCTGCCTGCCTGACTGACTGGTTTGAGTAAAGGTAAGATCACTTAGGACTGAAGGTCAGCTCCACAGAAAGAAATGCTTAAAGACTCCGGATGGATATCGACTCCCCACCTGGTCCAACCAAAACACACACACACACACACACACACACACACACACACACACACACACACACACACACACACACACACACACACACACACACACACACACACACACACACACACACACACACACACACACACACACACACAGCTGTAGCTTCAGCTGTATACCCACTGGCTGGATCCATAGCATTCTCTTCATTTTTCCATCTTTACTGATTTAATTTACGCACCATTCATCTTTCTCTTTCCTCCTATCCTCGGATAAAAAATAACACGTTTAGTTTATTTGAATTTCTAGCATTCCTGCTCTCAGCTCAAATGTCATATGAAATATAAAGAATGGCTACGAACATTCTCAGATTTAGCCCAAGGAGAAAAAACCCCGAAATGACCCCATCTAGTATGCAAAGTTAAGGTTATGTACCACATATACATACAGCGTGTGAGGGTTTTGGATCCAAATTGAAAATGAAATCACATGCATGCATTGGGAAAAACCTAATTAAATCAATTCTCACTGTTCTGCAGGATAATATAGTGTGCTGACAGTTCAAGTATATTCGCTGGCAGCAAAATAAATTACTCATCTGTCTTTAGTTAAATTATTATTAACAGTGCAAAGGACAACATCCCGTAGCCAATGGGGATCTACGCGGGTTAGTTTAGGGCTCACATATTTACATTCAAGGCCAATAGTTTGTTATGGCACATCAAAACACAACACCCCTTGACCAAGAATTGATTTTCAATATTTTCTACACAAATGCCTGTTGCAGTGCATAAGATGGGAGAGCTATCTAGCAGAGTGCTGGAAATCAAGACGGTGTTTAGGGTGAGAAAATAATACTGCAGTCGATTCTGACCTTTTTCGGTCATTTCTAAATCAAGTCATGGAAACTAAATATAAAATAAAAGACTAAATTACTGAATCATAAGTTTAAATAATGAAATGTTGTTCTTTTGCTGATGATACTACATTGTTTTACTCAGGATCAAATAGAAATGAAGTAACTCAAGTGATAAAAAATTAACTTCTAAGAGTTAAAAACTGGTTTGACTTAACCAGATTATCAGTGAATCTAAAAAGAATCAAAAAATGAAGTGAAAACTGTTTTTACATCCAAGATCGTGAGAAAAAAAACAAAAAACTGGTTTGAATAATGGCAATGTCGCGAGTAAAATGTGTGTCTATCATTGTGAGTGTAGCGTGATCAATATACGCTCTTGACCTCTGACCTCTGACCTACGTGATCATCTAAAATAATAATCCATCTTCTTCCCAATAACTCGGATTATAATGACTCTTTTATTATGTTTTAACCTGAATCAACATTCCTCCAAGGTCACGGTCGTATCGGAAGAATTCACCGGACTTTAATAATAATAATAATAAAGACTTTAGGTGTCTCCTCCTAAAAATGACACTTTAATCTGTTACAGAAATGTCTTAAATGATTAATGCACTTTCTCTTACAGCATTGTGAATGTTTGATCCAGCTTCAGTATTATTGATACTTTGCTAAAAGGTTAAATCAGTATTATTACTTATTTCTACTTTGCTAAAGATAAATAAGTAAACCTTCCACCTCACACAGGAGGTGACGTCTGCTTTAGAGCCTGAGTCACGTGTCTTGTTAGAGTCCCCGGATTGGTCCACGTACACTGACAGCTCTCAGCTGTCTGCCTCAGACGAGAAGAACTCAGTTCTTCTCTAGCCTGAGAGAAGACGACACGTCCCACCGTCAACTCGCTACATGGTGGGTTATAGATGCCGACTGCCACCGGTAACGGGTCCAGCCCCGTCGCAGTCGAAGAAGCTGCTTACCCCTGAGAGCAGGAACCATCCGCCTGCCTCTCTAATCCAACCAGAATGGGTAAGACAGCCAGCGACCAGCTCACGAGCCATGGGTTCCACTGACTTGTATCCACGGACGTCTCCGCTTGGCCAGCGGGTTCAACACACCTGTCAGGCCCCAGGTCGACCGAGGGGGATCTCCGCTTTCTCGTCGAACTCCCATCAGCCGGACGCGATCCAGGAACAAGGTCCAGTAATTATCCATGACCTGGTAAAGCAGGCTACTTTGATAATGCTAACCCTATAACACTAGGTCGCTCATCAAAGTAACCTCTCCACCTTATCCCTGATAACTAAACCCTTAAGCTAACTCCTTAGTCTTAATATCAACACGAGACTCAAGTTCTAAACTCAGAAGATCAATTTAATAACATCTACCATTTAGTGAATGCCTATAAACTTGCTACCTCAAATGCTAATCTGTTTACAAATGTTCGTCAGCTTTTATAATAAATATTGAATATATTTATTCCTGACTCAGCTTCCATTCGTCAACTAACAGGTACATAACTACTCACTGCGATTAATAGGACCTAGAATTTCCTGCTTTTATCACAAACAGTTGTTCAAACCCAGGTGTCCGGAGCCCACAGACTCCCGTTTAATTCCTCGGTGGCCGTACGTGAATTAGCAGAAGGTGAGTAATAAACATAGCGTTTATATACACTATATGTGGCAAAACGACCACTTATTACCACTACACGAGGCAACGAGCAAAAGTCAAAACATGAACATTGATGTTCATGTGGAGAACATGAAAGCTGACAGAGATGGATGAAGCAAAGGTTTACGGAGCGGGCTTGAATATGCATCAGCTGACGGGTTAATGTCACTTCTGGGATCTCTGAGAATATAGATGAGCGCAGGCTTTGAGGCCATTTGGTAGCCAAACGTAACGCAATTACCGTGACACACCAATATATTGCCGCAATTAAGACAGAAGTATTGGTATCGTCAGGAAAAGGACGGAAGTCAATTTCAATCAAGATGGGAGTCTAAACTCCGCCGGCCTGTCTGCTGTGTGTAACTCTGACAAATTGTGTGACAGTTTTCATCGACAGAAGTGTGACGATGTGAAAACAGTTCATTTAAGAGCTATTAAAGAAAACTAGCATCTGATAACATGTAGGTGCAAACTGTCACAGCTGTTAATTCCTCAATTATCAAACTTACAGCATGGAGGGAGGCTTGTGGCCAGGCCTCGGACCAGTCTTATAAAAGCAGATCAACTGACTGCACATGAGTACAGCGGAGCAGGGTTATAAACAACACTGGTTAGCTTAGTCAGCAATTCCAACTTGGACAGATAAGGACTGAAAGGCATCCAAACTGGAGAAAGGAAAAACAAAACTGTTAAAGAAAGAAATTAAAAGAACAAAATGATAAAATACAATTACAAAATAAAGTACAGGATAAAAAGAGAACATAAACGATTTAATTTATTTTGGTATAAATACAAAAGAACAAAACGTTTTTAAACAGCATAGAAGTGTCTAGTGTTGGTGAGGCTTTTAATTTGAAAGGGTTTGACTAATCCAAAGCCTGTGCGCTTTTATCTGCTGCTCAGGACATCCAGAAGCATCTCCTCTCCTGACCTCAGAGAGCGTTTAATGATTTAAAAACAGACAATAAAATCTAAATTGAATTCTAAAATGAGCAAGGAGCCATGGTAGGTGAAATATGGTCTTTCATTTGTGTTTAACCATCAGTTGAGCTGCAGTGTTTTGGAGGAGTTGCAGATCAGACGCTGGCTGAAACTAAGAATGTTTAGACCACAAAAATGTTTTACAAAATAAAATTTAAAAAATTCACGTTTTCAGTAAGCAGACACTCAAATACAAAATCTAACAAGATAATTTATCCTTAAAGCTGATTTATATACTGTAAATATACAAATGTTATAATTGAGCAACAGTCTATTTTTAAAGTTATATTTTTTTATTACCGTTTTATCATTAAAAATATCCCTTTAGCCATTTGTTTTATTACTTACTGAACACATATGAAGCTGTAAAACAAATACTGTAAATGTCTAAAAGAGTAAGGTACAACAAATAAATTATTATTATATATCTGAACAGAGTGGCAATGGGGTTAAAATCTAAAACAATATTTATATTGTTTTTTCTTCTATTACTTCTGGAGCTACAAAAATTTGACAAGCACAATTTATTGAAGTTCACCTGCTTCTAGTTTTATTCATGACTGAACACCTGCTTCCTTTCATTCATCCCACAAATGATTGTGTCTACTTTAAGGTCACCTAAAAAACTGAAAGGGATGTTTTATTTTCACATAGAGGTTTTCCTTTAATAAAGGCTGTATCCATGTCCCTGGGAGAGCCATAGATCTAGACTAATATTTAGAGTGCACAGCAAACAGAGTACAGGATGACTTGATATCTGCAGCAGCATTCATCTACAGTGATGCTTCATGAGTCGACTGTAGCAGCTACATGCTCATAGTGGAGAGATTAGGAGAAACTCAGGCTTTTCATGTGTTCTATACCGAGCTCCCCTGTTAACATGCAAAATGAAGACGTTGAGACGAGGACTTTGTCCAAACTCAAAACTGATTAGGACTATTCTCACCTCATTCATAGACTGACGCTCAGCAGGAAGAGATTACTCAGCAAAAAGACTCAGCTGAATCACAGACCTGACTGCAATAGGAAACCATTCCTGCTTGCTGCAATTTTCTTTTAAAACATCATCTGAACTCTAACAAAAAAAAACTGATGTATGTCTGCAAAAACATGTTTGTATATATTGTATGTGCATGTTTCCCTCTGTTCAAGCTTGCTGTTGACTCAGAGGAAGTCCTACAGCTTATAGTTTTCATCTGGCATGAAAGGAGAGGAAGGGCGGCTGTGATTGCATGTCACAGTGGGAGCTGAGATGAAGCTATCACAGAGTGGAGTTAGTTTTCCCACAAACGGGGTTTGTGTTTTGCACCTGTCCCTCAGGTGCAACATAGTGGAATTGACCATTTTTGTGACCTTGCCCTAAGCGTCTACAAAAAATGGTATTTTGTGTGTGAAAATGTCCTTTTTTGAATCAGGTGTGTGCACTCTTCTTTGATTCCTCCTGCTAACACTTGATTCTTCATTTGTTCTACATGCAGCTTTTGTTTGAAAGAGCCAAACTCAAGTTATGTGTGTTCATTTTGTAGCCTAACAACAACAACAAACTCAAAAAAGTTATAGCAATGCAAAACAAAACAAAATATAATATTTACAAAAAAAGATCCATTTCTGCACAAACACACAACTGTGATCTTCACTTCACAAAGCCACCTGATAGAACTCTGTTTTCTTTAAGAGTCAATACAAAATCTATGCTCACTCGAATATTTCTAGATAAAACACATTTGTCCTCATGCTCTTATTTATTGATTTAAAGAGGGAGCAACACAGAGATAGAGTGACTGCCTGAGTGTGTCCAAAGTCTGTGTCTAATCCCCTTCTGCAGCAAGCCCCAGTGGTCCTCTTCTCTTCGAGGCCTAAATGGAACAGGTGAGGAACCATAACCTCTCGAGGCTGGCCCCACATCTCACTGGTGCCCAAACTTAAATTGGCTTCTTCTCCTGCTGTTCCACATCAGTAATTACCCTCCCCAACCCCTGCCAAGAACAGGAGGAATGAATGTAGACAAATAAACAAATAAATAGATTGCCTGAGGGCCGGAGTCACAGTACTTTGCACCCACATGTTAAAACTAAGTGCAGAGGCATGGACATTTTTAAAAGTGATGTGTGGATGGCATCTGTAACACACTGCGGTAACTTTTTGTTCTTCTCAGCTGTTTTTGCTTTAATTTCTTTGCCGTCCACACAGATAACACCTTGCATCTATGTCTGTCTATTTAGGGCTCCAGAGTGCGATAATTTATTCACATTTATCAGAGCCAGTGCAACTAAATTTGTTAACAAGGCACCAGGGAGACTTTGAGACATAGTGGACATTTGTGCCAAATACAAAAACCATTTCCTTCAGGTGCTTCAGAGTTATTGCCTTTGTGAGAATGGGACAGATGGACAACCCAAACACACAAAGCCTCCGGTCACAACCTCTGTAAATGTTGCAACAAAAACTATAAGATTTTGACAAAATACAGAGTGTATATTTCACATTTATTCCAGCTGAATACCTATGATTGATTGGGTAAAACATCGTTATGGCATCCAACAGCATCTCGGATGTATTTGTCCTCTCTAAAGAAGAAGAACTAACAGTAATCATCACTTTTTTTGCAAACTGTTATTTCAGGAAATGATCATAAAAGCTTTGGTGTCTTTAAAGCCATCAGTGAAGCAATATGTGAGATACCTGCTGTGCTCCGTGTCAGAACAATTCAAGTCAGAAACACTTGATGACTTGTGTCCTTGTGCTTTAGGCTGTCAACACATCCCTCTGTCTCCTAGGCAACTGCTTTTCTACCTTCAGAGTGCGCTATTAACGTAAACGGGGCATGTTTAAATGGCTCTGCCTTCAATGACACTGATATCACGTCAAAACTCCTATCTGTGCTCCGTGCCTGTTTGTGGAAGACCTGGTGGTGTGCATGACAGGGTTGAAACAGAAAATGGAAACAAAAAGGCAGAGTGACAGAGGAAACTGATAGCTTCATCTGATGCAAAACATAAAGAGGAATAAAACGGCATCATCTGAGCCACTTTAAGAGCATAAAGTAACAGGTTACGCAACCTATTGTGGAGTGTCAAACTGCAGAGGTTATTAAAGTTATGCAATTTAAGCATAACCTGCAAAGCTAGGGAGGTTTGTCAGTCAAAAAAAATAAAATCTGGTTTCTTTTGCTGTTCTGAATTCATGTTTCTCTACGATCTGTTGGGGCGAATAAAAGACTTCTTGTCATTATTTTAATACTGCAGCCGTAAACATGAGGGGGAAGGTAGGCAATTACTGGAATTCAAAAACAACTCATGTACACAAACTCTAACTAGGCCCATGATACCCCTAGACATGTAAACAAACAGCACAGCTGGAGGTAAAATCTTTCAGCTCCCTCACTTTTACATTTTAGTTGAAATCTCTTGCCTGAAACAACAACAACGAGGCAGATAATCGTGTTTTAATCTGCCTCATGTCCTGATGTCAGCAGATAATGATATTCATATGCATGGCTCTGATGTACACACAAAAGCACTCTAAATCGGGGTTTGCCCCCAGCTTTAAAGAAAAAAAAATAATGTGAGCTCAATAAAATGCTTTAAGGGAGATTCTGGCAGTATTGTTGGTGTGGAGGAGGGGTGGGGATGATGGGGGAAGGTGCAATGCCAATTTGAGCCCTCCGAGCTCACAATCTGCCCATCCAGATTGCTCCTTGGACCTGTTTGTCTTTCAACTGGGAGAATGCTATAACAGGTGGTGGGATAGGTCGTGCTCAACAGTGTCCAAATTTCAGCTGTTTATAGGAATCAGAATGAAAAAAAAAAGAGAAAATTAACAAATACCAAGAGCTGATTTCTGAAAAACAAAACAATAGAAACTAAGACAACAGGACCCAAATAATTTCCAAAAAGATAAACAATGCAGCTGAATGAATTTGTTGTTTTTATGAACTGAAAGTGAGATTATTGCACTACAGTACAGGATGTTCTATGGCTGTCAGAACCTGAGAGCAGCTCCAGTGCAAATGTCTGTTATAAAATACCTCTTTCAGTTTTACCAGGAGCATCACTCATGGTTTGCTAGTACTGGGAAAAAAAAAGTTCCTTTTTAGCAGTGGACGTTTTATCATCTAGTAACTGTGGCTGCATATGGCTGAGAGCAAACAGAGAGTTAAGCTCCGTTCCTGTGCCTCCCACAGAAACAGAGCTCATACCAACCTCAGACAGATCAATGAGTGCTGACCATCACTGCACACCAATTCCACACTTTACCAACACGCTCTGTCTCTGCTTGAAACATCACTGAGGTGGTGATGTGTTTTCTCAGGGTGTATGATCAAGGGATATGACTTCTTCTGCAGGTCGGCCATATTAGGTCCAATACTGTTGTACATATGAATAATAGAAAACGTCCTTGAAATGGAATTTAAAATAGCAAATGTAAAGCAGATGCCAGGAGTTGAAGTAGATTATGTTGACTAAATCTTCCCTTTTTGCTTTGGAGACCATTGTGAGACTGAGGTACACAACATATTGTACATGACAAGTTTCCAAATACAAAACACACGTCCAAATAAAGTTTTCTACTAAGCTCTAAATATTTTTGAAAAAAAAAAAAGCTAACAAAACTGATAATGCTAAAGTAATCACTGTAATATAGTGCTATATCTGCTATAGTGCTAAATATGTTACTTTCAAAAACATTTTAAACACTTGTCCACAAATAAGATCTAGTATTACTATCATAACAGAATGTAAATATGACATTTATTTGGCCCAACAATTATATTTAAAGGCACACTTGGCAGTTTTGGATTGTTTTAGCACCCCCTAGTGTCTGTTTTAAATCACTGCAGTCAAAACGAACTGTTGCTGTGCGCCCGCGTTTTCAATCATCAGATAAAAGGTTTTCTATGTTTCTCTGGAGGCTCCGCAATGATGAACACGATACAATCGATCTCTTAGCTCATATCTATGACGTCTGTGTCTTCGGCTCGTCTGTCCTGAGCAGGTTCTGAAGTGGAAACATGGATCGCTGTTACGGCTTCTCGCGAGATAAGTGACTTTGAGACCTCAGGGCACCGGACCAGACACTCTGAAGTTGCAAACACGGTATTCTGGATACAAGCAGCAGATGGAGCTGAGTGAGTTTACATTAACCCTGTAAAGAGTCATATTAGCACATACTGGCTCAAGAAAAAGATTTAAAAAATAATAAGTTACTTAGCATGGCTTTAACCTAAAGAATGAATACATCTTTTTTTTAACAATAAAAAAGTGCATCATTTATAGGATGTAAAAAAGAAAACCCTTTTCTGAAAACTCAAGTTTAAATGCAAATGTGCAAAACTAGTCTCATATATAATAAGGATTAGATGAAGATGAATGTATTGTAGGAAATTTGGATTAGTATACAAATTAATTATCAATATATGTATATCCATCAACGTTTATATTCTTAGGACTAATTAAAGACTACAGACACAAACACATTAGTCCAACATGCAAACATATCTAGGTAATGTAGTAGGCATTACATGAACAGCTACAGGAGGCTCACACACATTTAATTTCCTGACTTTTTACAAAATCTTTGCAGGCAAGAGACTCTCCAAGATGAATGGTGTGTCTAAATGTGTGTGCCTCGCCACAACACAACAGTCAGCTGAGTAAATAGGATGGTTAATGTCGCACTGTCACAACGGAAACTGTAAGTTATAAAGTTTAGTGATTCAAATAGACTCATTACTTGCTATTGAAGATCTAGGAGGCACTTTGAAAGCAGATTTAGCAATTTTTGACTGCAAGGAAAGCAGCGATAAAATAAAGTTGTGTTTGAAATATGGGTAAAAAAAACACTTTTAATTAACTTTCAAAAACTAAATTCAGTAAGACACAAATGTAATCTGTCACTCTTTTACAGATGTATATTTATTCTGAATCCATTTGTTCCACAGTCCTAGTGGTGAGTGAATAAGAAAAACAAATATGGCCATCAAACCTGATTACTCAAGGACTTAGTCTCACAATATTAATCATTTGCAGGGCAAAATAGTCACAAAATGAGCAAAAACTATGGGAGGAAAAAAATACACCAATCAAGAAAGGGAAAAATGAGCAGATTGACTTTTACTTGATGATTTATCACTGTTTTGTGACATAAAAATAAAACCAAAAGTCAAATCCAAAAAGCAGAAATGGGTGAAAAATGACAGCTGCCCAGTTGTAACAGCTCTGCCAGGCTGACTAAAGCTAATGCATCTGTTGTAGCTGCAAGCTCTCACTTCAGCCACTTGTCATTTGTAAATAATCTCAGGGAGCATGCGTTGGTGAGCCTGTTGCCTGGGTTACAGTCTGCTGCAAAAGTTAAGGCCCACCAGGATGATTAGTGGTACCAAGATTGTCCAGAAACAGACCAGAGGCTTTCTGTATATCCCTCTGCCCCAGGGAAGGCAATAAAGCCTATCTAAGGGGATCCAGGACCTGGTCAAACCCTGTCTTAATCCAAGTATGGAGGTGAACCTCTCTTCCCACATCTGAATAAATACTTCTTTATTTACAAAATGTCACAGATTCAATATATGTTTTCTTACTTCAATAGATATTGCAGCTTCACTTTTATTTGTGTCAACTCTCCTGTTTCTATAGGGTTCAGCTGCTAGACTAGAACACCCCGTCCTTAAAATTACTTGCAGAGCAAAGCTCTAACAAAGTCTGTCTGGGGGGTTTTGGACCTCACAAAGGAGTCTTATCCCAAGAACAGCCAAATGGCCACTAGAGGCTAAATGAGTCAAATCAAATACCCCACTGCAGGCCAATAGCACATCATCTTTCACCTCTCATGTACTCCTACTCAGAGCTACATCTGCCCTTCCAATGGCAGTAAATGACTGTGTCAAGATGAATGGCTTGTGGTGGGAGAACAGACCACCAGGGCCATACTTTCAGCTGGTGGAAGGAAACTGACTGTTGGACAATCTAATGCTTTAGTGTAGACACAGTTATTCTCTAAATTGTACATCTAAAAGATGGAATATTTCTTGGTATAGTCCCTTGAAACTTCAATTTGCGAGAATCACCAGAAGACAAAGTTACTTTAATTTGAATAAGAACTCAAGGTGGACAGCTGTGAAACTATTCTAAACTTTAACAGCAGAAGTTTTACGTTAAGTAAATTGGTTGAGTTTTTGAAGCTTGGGTCACATTTGCAGATAACACGCCTTCTTGGGTTGTGTTGAGATGCCTACACGTTGGATCACATATGTAAACCTGACCCTAAAGCCTCTGTTCCTGTCAGTGTCAGCAGATCTGTCCGGTGCCACCTGTACAACGCTGTCTCCATGTCTTTTCTCATTGCAGCACAGAAGCAGACAAGGTCCTCTATCACCCTGACTTAGGTAGGACGGGTGGATCTATGAGCTACAGTGAGGTTGGTGAGGGTGGTATAACTGAAAGCCAGGCCAGACACATCTCCCTTTAGATCAATCACACACACACACCCCGTCTGTCCTTGAACCTCCCTCTCCTTCTTTTGCTTTTTTCCTCCATGTCCTATTTAGAGGGGAGGAATATGTGATCAGAAAGTTTAACAGCATGAAAAAAGTACCTACAGTCTAAGCTCCAGTGACTTTGAAGAGTTTTTTTCATTTTCCCTGGATCTGAACGGCATTGGGAATGACAAATCTGTCCAACACATTGTTTCATTGTCTCTTCAGGTGTACGTCTAAAAATGCATGCATTTTAAAACTCACTGAGGCTGGCTACAATGACGATTTTTCTTTGTTTGTTTTTTGTTTTTCTTGGATCATTTAATACAATCCAAACACTTTTTTTTATTCCTTTGACTTTAAGGAACTTGCTATTAGTCAGCCATTACCAGATACAACATGAGTTCCTTTGTGTTGTGTGCATACATGAGTGAGGAGTGTCGGCTGTCAGGGGCTGCAGCAGGGGGTCCATGCGATCATTGCTGTGCTGACACACTTCGCCCTGGCACCACCACTCCAAAACCAAGGAGCCATAAAACATCCCTGTCTGCCTCAAAGCACCCATCCATCCACAGACTCTCAACACAAGCTGAACACTTTGATCTAAACAATGTGTGTGAATAGCTGGGCCTACAATGATAGCGTGGCATGAGTAGATAACAAAGGACACATAAATGGAGTCATACCTTAACATACTACAGAGAGTCATGAATGTCAAGTTGAAAGATGGTGCTTGTTTATTGTGACATATTTCTCTTGAAGAGACATTTGGTATTCACGTCCTGATAATTTGTAGTGGTCTAAAGTCATAAAACATTGGTATTTTTGACATATTTAGGACAGAAATGTTCAAGTATTTGACAGCACGCTTTATCATTTCCCCACACAAACTTCTGACTTTAATAAGAGATGCTATTACTAGCGCTGAACCACCATTTAAGCTGCTTCTAGCCAGGACAGCCAATAGGGATAGCTGCTATAAGAATTTGAGTAGTATTTTGCTATTTTGGTACGGGTTGTTATGTTGGGGAGTTTTTCACCAGCACCTGGTAGTAACACTCTATTAAAACAAACACTAGATGTTGGTAGTGATGTGTAGTTTCCTGACCACTACAAGGCTCGTTTAGGCATGAGCAAGAATTAGATATAAAATATGGAATGGCTTAATGATTAAAAATAAAGAAATAAATGATACATAATTACAAGTATGTCTTCATGATACTAATATATTTTAGGGCAGTAGACAGAAAAAAAAATGCTATTTGTCTTGTATTACTGGGTTTCTACTCAATAAATTAAGACAAAAAATGAATAAAAATAGCAAATTATCTTACTCTGACATACAGAGTAACTTTATGTTTCTGCTCCAAGATGCCAGTGCAACCATATTAAGGATTGGATCAGTAATTAGTTTAGAAAGACACCTCAATCACCAGTGTGCACAAATACCCAACCATCACAATGACAATGTAATGATCTCCATATATTATTGCCCTATCCCTGCATGGTAATTCAAATGTAATTTCACCACCATATATCACAGGGGACAGAGACCAAAACCAAGTGACACAGATTTTTCACAGCACAGTAGAATAATGAAAATATGTCATGTGTTTTTGAGATAGCACTGGTGTAAATGCTGAAAGACCAAGCCTTCATGTTTGCTTGCGTTGGGCAAAAATTCTTGATTCCTATTGATTGAGCATCGTAATCCAGGTCAAAGCCCTGAACTGGCAGCCGCACAAGCTACCCAAGCAGTGAGCCAGCCAGGTTGAAATTGATCTTAGCTCCCGAATCAAACACTGTTCAAATCCTCGGAGCAATGCAGCTGCTGTGTGACCCCGAAGCTAAGTGAGACAGTGAAAGAAAAGACAAGATAAGTCACAGAAAGAGAGAGAGAGAGATTCTGACCAACCATGCTGCAAAGTTTCCCTTGATTGACATTTCCACTATAACGTCCTTAATTCCTACAACTTCACACCAACGTATGTCAACAATTAATCAACATGTAATAGAAATTAACCCAAACATGTTAAACTATTTAGAGGGAACTAATTCATTTAACCTTGCTCAATTTCTACGGGATTGCTTTTCTTCATTACTCTAATTAAGACAAAAGCCTAAATGGCTGCAACATAGTCAGCTGTCAGTCTGAACAAAAGGCCACAGAAGGCATGAAATGACAAATCAGAAACTGGAGGAGGAATAGCAAACATGCATGAAAACAATTTGGTTGTAAGGCAGACGGCTTGTTTCAATTCCCCAATATGCTGTACTCTGCTGAACACAAGAGACTAGTCAACGAATCCGCACTGTCTGGAAAAAATGGAGGAAATGTGACAGTCTAGATTTGATCAATCACTGAACAGCAATTTAATCTGAGAGGTGGGAGTGTCAATGATTGGCAAAGAAGTAGAGGTTTTTAAGTGATACCTTTTAAAACTATGAAAGACAAAATCGTACACTACAGACGTAGTTAAGTTAGGAGAAAAAATCTAAACTAGCAGCATTCAGGTAAAATGTCATCTCTTACAAATGGTAAAGGCCACAATAAACAATCAATATTCTCAATGAACCAATAAACACCCCTCTGTGCTCGTTTGTCCTTCACTTGCCTTTTGGAAGCTTGTTCTTTCCACACTCAGACTACTCAGAGTAGAGTGGTATCATGACTGCCCTCACAATGGTGGAAGATTTAAATATTTGTTTCAATCCAGCCATCTTCTAAAAGGTCACAGAGTGAGTAGTGAGGTCTTAATTCAATCTGAAGGGGGCCTAATAAGAAACGCACCTACTTGTATTATTGCAGCCAACAAAAAACCCAAAGTGAAGAAAAAAAAAAGGAAAAGAAACATATTTGACAGTCAACAGATGTACTTATTCAAAAGTTGAAATGTATACCGGATTTATATTTTTTAAAGTATGTATACACAGAACTATGTTATTTCCCTGAATCATAAAAGTTCAGTCTGCAAAATTTCTAAATGCCAAAATATCTTCAAAATAATTGAAATTCAAGAGGTATTTCTTTGTAATCACGAGGCAGTAAATTGCAGGGCATGATGTTCGTACTCCCCTGTAGAACGATGCCAGAGATGACACATTGCTAATGAGAGCAGAGATGCTTTGTGTGGGAGAGCACACTGACAGGCTCCTCCTGGGCCTCGTTCCTTTTTCTTGGCTGAAACCTCGCTTTTAAGTGAAATGTTTTGAATAAAATTGCTGCCTTTTAACTTTGCACATCCCTGCATTCTCTGCAGGATCTAAAAGCCTTCACCTGCTTTGTGATTCTTAACCATTTCGTTTTCTTGTATGACTGATTGATTTTATTTAAATGACATCAACTTATTTTTTAGCACACTCCTTGAAATATTGTGCAAAAAGCACACAACTTATAAATGAGCAGGTCTCAAAACTGATGAAGATTTCTGCACTGAACAAATTTTGGAAAAAGGCATGCATGGCTCATCAGGCTAAGGGCTCTTTCAGATGGGAAGCAATCCCTGCTCCCTGAAACTACAAGCCTCGCTCCGATTGCCTCTCAAGCGCTTGCTTTCCGATTTATGTTTCTGTTAATATTAATGTACTTCAGCAAAGCAAGATTGATTTTTCTCCCTTTGTCTTTGAGAAGGATGTGCGTGCTCCACATAAATACCCAAACCCAAGAAAATCACAATATGGAAAGATTAATTATGATGCAGCAAGCAATTTTAGACTGTTTAAATGAGGAAAATTAAAATACTAGATTGTAAAAAAAAAAAACATGTGAACAAATGTAATTTCAAAAGAAAAGAGCCACCAAACCACAGGCATTGGAAAAAAACTGCGTTAAAAGTTAACATTCATTTTTATTAACGACTAAAGCAAGGTGAATAACGGCACTGATGTTTAGAAACACCTGAAGTCTAACTGGGTTAAAAGTAAGATATGTTAACAAAAAAGGATTCACAGTGGCCGTTTAAGGCTGATTGTTATGTTGATGCCAGTTTTTCTTGGCGTCTGATTTATCAAACCCCACATGGCTGTCTCTACAAAACGAGCGTGGTTCATTCTTCCACTACAAATCCCAACTATGTGTCTGCACAGACAATGGCATTGTTTTAAAAGCCAAATGAAAAATGGGAACGCACAAGCTTCAATAGAGATCCTGACAAAAGACGATGATTTTATCAGGCGATGTCTTTGCTCATAGGTAAATGGGTTTTTTATTTATTTATACAGGAACGCTTAAAAAAAGAGCTAAGAAGCATGCAGCTCTGTCTTATAATCTTAGAAGGCCTTTGTTCTGGTCTAAGAGAAGGTCACATCTAACAAGGCCATGTTCACCATGGCGACAACAGAGTAATCCCATCAGTGTGCATCAGCCTGTCTTATTGTATTTATCTGCAGGGTTTTCGGCTCTGGAACACTCCACATTGATTGCTGTCCGAGAGCAAATCCTGGTGTCACAGCAAGTAAAACAGTAGAGCGGTGCAATTCCACCTTCATGGTTAAAGACAAAGACAAAACACAGAAACTGAGCATGTTCACCTGCTATTTATGCCATTGTGACATCACTTGTTTTGTGCTTTAAAAGTATTATCTATGCACGTGTGTATGTCTTAAATATGTTCTTTGAGTTTCATTTTTCTGGAATTGGTTTTAGCTTCTTTAAAACTAAAAACAAGGAAATGACAACCATCATATTAATTTTATATAAAAAAGTAGCAATGGTGTGTTGTAAAGATAAAGGACAGTCTTTAAGGACAGTTATGTTCATATTTTGGACACATAGAAGACAGATGTTTTGAGGGAGGGGTAAAAGAGTCACCTATGTCTTTGTACCCGAGGGTCATAAGTACTGCTGTGGACACATCATTTAAGCCAGTGACTTGTACCAACAACAATGTGATTGTGGGTCTGTGGTTGAATTTTTAAAGTGGAGTCTGAAACATTTCAAAGACAGGAAAGATGTTACTTTAGAAGCACAAATCAAATACATTTTAATAATGTGGGCGCTGGAGAAAAAGCTTGCTAAGGACCAATCACAATCCAATATGTCACTCAAGAGTCCTTGTTGAGCTAGGGGAGCTCCTACTGTGCTGCAAAACCAGATAAATGTAGTTTAAGTTTTACTAATTAGTGTTTATCAGATTTTATTATAATTGATTTGAACTCACTATATTAACTCGGCTTTGAATTTGGACTAAATGTGAGTTGGACAAGTTGTTTTATGTGTAATGCTTTAAGGTGGTGATGTGAACTGAAATGAAATGAAGGTATGAAAACTACAAAGAATTACATCATCTGTCCAAAAACAGAAACAACAAAATGGTGAATGTCCTCAAATGATTTTTTAAATTAATTGCAGTCCAAAAATTATCAAATGGAAAAGACCATCAAAAAAGCAGAGCAATACTGTATGTTTCTACTTTCCAGAACCTACATTACAGCTTTGAATTGGATCCCCAGACTGTTTCACAACAATTCATACCTTCATGCATGTAACCATAGAAAATGGGCCAGTACTACAAAGACCCAAATGACCCAGGGGAGTGAATTTACACAGCCACGGTTCAATTTGCAAAAAGAAGCAGCTCACCAAAGTTTAAAAGCTTGGAACTCCACACATGTTTGTTTGAATTGAAAAAGCTCCCTGGATGAGAAGCAAAATATCTTCAAAAGCAAGAAGTCCAGTTGTCTTCTTTTGAACTATAGAATTATAGTACAAGTGAGAACATTTTAGAAAAAAATTATGTTTCTTCAACATCAGTTAAATTTGTTTATATTTTTTTTTTGTTTCATAGTTTTAAAAAATTCTAATAAAGTAGTACACTGTAAAAAATGACCCCTTAAAAAAATCAGCAATATTCTGAAAAGCTACTTTGTAATGTGTTGACTTCCAATTCCAAATGAAAAGTCTAACCCCCCCCCCCCCCCCCCCA
>SSNR01000113.1:1678890-1816243 GCA_006937965.1 Callopanchax toddi
CCCCCCCCCCCCCCCCAAAAAAAAAAGAAGTTTCATTCCATAAATAGACTAAGGAGCATGTGCCAAAAGTGTGTGCATGTACCAATCAATTAAATATTAAGTCCCCTCATCTATATGCCTGAGTGACCTTGTCTTAATTGCAATGAACAGAAGCGTGAAGACAAGAAGAGAGGGGGATGAAGGAAACAGCTATTTGAATTTTCACAAGGTAAACATGTAATAAATGCTCTATATTGAATGTGACAGAAAACTGCTTCATGGCTACTGTACACTTATTTAAAAAAATAATTTAAGCACACTAAGTTTTCCATTAATTAGAGTTTATGTTATCAAAGCCAGGGTGTTTATTTAAATGATATATAATTATCATAACTTTTGTAGGGGAAAAAAAAGGAAACATATATCACCCACATGTTCTAATTACCCTCATTTGAGTTTAGTTTGACAGAAATAGAAAACAGACATAAAAAAATGAGGCCAAAAGGTAACAGCAAAGAAAACATGGATATTCAGCTAATTAGTGTGTGAAAGAAGCAGCGCTGACTTTTACTTTCACTTTTGTGTCACATATGCAGTTTGGGTTTTAAATATGCCATTTGTTCAGTTGCACGGCTCATTTGACTAATAGCATTTCTCCTAAAATGTCTTTGTATTGATTGCAAACCTCCTATTTCTCAATTCTGATGCAACTGCTGTATTAAAATACCACATTCAATGTACGGGGATGACTAATGTGAGCTCTTTTAACAGAATTGCAGTTCTGACTGGAAAAAAAAATACAGTAAAACCAAAAATGGGAGTGTGTAAGCAGTTATTGTTAAAATAAATAAATTAGCCTACCGTTTTTCCTCTTCATAACTTAGAAGATTATTTATGCAGTTACTGCATGGCATGCATTAATACTGGACTGCAACTAAATGTGTTGTACTTGTTACAAAAACATTAAATATATTCTGATTGTGATATCACAAGGCTGGTATACAACCACTGCTTGGTTTGGATAGCTTGTTCTCTTAATCAAATCAACTGAAAACTGCTACTTGTATTTACTCAGGTTACCTTTGTCTGATATTAAATTTGTGTGCTGATTTGAAACATTTAAGTGTGACAAAAAAAGCAAAAACAAAATAAATATTTAAAGGGAAATTACTTTTTTCACAGCACAGTTTTAAAAATACAAAAAGAAACACAATGTTATAAAATATCAAGTATTTTCATAATCGAGTTAAAAGAGTGTGTTATCACCGAGTCAGTGGAGAGATTTAGCATAACAGTGAACTGTTTCCACTTAGGAATTCTAAGAATTTAAAACATGCTTTCCTATATGCTACACATCTACCAACTTCTGAAACTGACATGTCACCATTGTCACTGTGTTGCCTTTGGCTTGCAACAATGATTTAAAAATTCAAAGCGGCACTCGTGGGAAGGCACCTGGAAGAAGAAGAGTGAAATCTGAATTCAGGCAGAGAAAACCATTCATCTTCTTTTCATCTTGGCTTTCACTGACGAATCCCCAGATTTGTGGCAGCAACAGGCATAATCATTATTCTTCCTTTACCTTCCAGTTAACATGATCTATTACTTTGGGGTTGTAACTGCACCCCATGTGTTTCATTAAGAATCAGACGTATGCTGGAAATTGAATTTGTGAAATTAGAAAATAATTGAATAGTAATTAATAACTGTCTTTTTTTTTCTAACCAACAATCCTAAGCTAAAAGATTTTCACTTTATAAAAACACAAGAATTTAAGCCTTTCATTGACCTGCTGGAAATCTATTTACTATCAATTAAGGTATTCAGATGATCAATTACTTACACACTTTATGTCATAAATGCAGTTTTAAACTTTAGTTTTGACCATGTCCTATACAACCTGTTTTGCTACCACCATCATTAAGTCACAGTGTAATTGTTTTCTTGTTTTATTTGTTGAATCCACACTCCTAATGATGTTCTGACACAGTTATGCACTTAACACCCACTGAAATCAAGCAAATGACCAGGAACGGGTCGTGCTGATATGAAATATGTTAAACAGGCTGCATTTATGTAGCACTTTCCTAATCTTGCTGACCACTTTAAAACACTTTCACACTACAGGCCACACTCACTGCAGTGTTCAGTGTCTTGCCCAAGGACACAACGACAAGCGGGTTGGATAAGCAGGGATCGAACTGCAACCTGCTAACTCGCAACTAGGTGGCAAATTCAATTTGTTATTTTAAAGTATTATTTCTTATAAATGAAGTTATTTTGTTCATATCTTTGTTATGATGTCATGTTGTTTGACATTTGAGAAAATGAAGAATTATTAAATACAATTTGATCAAAAATGACATGAATTTGAGATTTCTAGAGAACAAATTTTAGGCTCATTTTAATTTATAACTAATTTAATCACAAAACAAAAGTTTTTATATTATTGTGCAACAATATAAACTGAAAAAAATGAATGAAACAGTAAGCATGAGCACAACCATCGGTTACAGGGTGCAAGTCTCTAAATCACCTTAGTTTAAATTTGCTCTATATTCTAACAACTTGACAACAAAGCCCTTCAAAAAATGGAAAATGTCTAACATTTGTCAATTTGACTTCTATAAAAGCTCGTTTTAAGCCTATTTTTAGAAGAACAAAAGCCAAAATACCCAAAAGGAACAGCAATTACTACAAGACGGTTTGACAACCGAAATGTCCTGAAGAGCTAGGTAGATAAGGAGCTCTACCTCCATCCTTTGTGTCAGAAATCCCACAAGCGTTCACGCATTTGAAATGTCAAAGCCGAACTTTGGGTTGGTGGGGGGGGGTTTGACTTGTTTTAATCACTCCACACTCACAAGTGTGAAACATATTTTTTAATTACAAATTACTTCCAGGGGAAATTATGTACTATGGAAAATGTTCCCTTGAACACCTACTAAATAAATAAAAGCATGCTACCCAATTAAACAAGAAGTGCCTCTTATGCAATAAACATGATGCCTTTCTTTATCTCTAGGCCTTTTAGGTTGAAAATGTGCCTTGAATTTGAACGTGTTCTATGAGAGCACATTTTGGGAACTGTGAAAATACAGACTTATACTAATGAACAATTACTCTGAGTGCACCAAAAGTTTGTATCACCCTTGGGTCATTTGCAAAGCTTTTAAGTTTAATTATAGATTGAACAATAATGTAGTCACAGCAGGAATCAAAATAAAGTGAAACATTTTTATTCTCTGCTGAGATAGCCCACCTTCACTTTCTATTTTACAGTCCACAGATAATTATGTAATGTGGACGCTTAAATAGTCAGTGTTACCTTTACAGCTCTAGCCATGCTTTTATGATTTATCTCATTGCAATGTAAATATATTTACAACAAAATGCTTTATTGTAAACCTGTATTTGCTTCTAATTTAATATATGAGTTATTTTCATTTACATTTAATTCATTGCTGCAGCAGCATCAGAGCCAGAGATTAAAAATACTGAATAAACTGATGGAAAAGGCTGGCTTTTTATTGGGGATTACTCAGGAGCCCCTTGAGATGATTATAGAAAGAAGAATGTTGCATAAGGTGCTCAACATAATGGACAACACAACACAGCTTCTGCACAATCCACCCTTGAAACAACAGCACGTCTTTGGTCTGAGGCTTCTTTGGCTCCGCTATAATAAGGAGTCATACAGGAGGTCATTCCTGCCAATAGCGATAACGCAGTGCAATGACTTTGTGTGTCAGGATAGGGGACTCGTTTAGCATGAAAGGCAGATAGAACTCTATTTGGTCCTACATTATGGTTGATTTCAGTTCTATTTTAACTATCTGATTTAATTTAATTCTGGTTTAGATTTTCATTACATTTGCACTTATTTTATATTGTTTATGTCACTTTGACCACAAATCACAGCTTTGAAAAAAAAAAAAGAGAAAAAGAAAAACTGCAATATTGAGACAAATTTTAGTTCAAGCAAAGTTTTTATTATTGCTAAACCTTAATGGAAGTACATTTGTTCTGGGTATTTTGATCAAATTTGCAGACATTTCTGCATGAATTTAAATATTATCAACTGGATTTCTTAATTGCATAGAGAAGAAAAACAATTAGGCATTTTGTCAAGTTCCAGGCTGAGCTGTCTCACAACCAGCAGATTTCACACAGTCAGTAAATTTGTAACTTAAACCTTTAACTTAACTTCTGCACCAGGAAATAAAGCAATGAAAGTAATATTTGTGTTCATTTTAAGAGTAACAATACAACGCAATAATAACATGAAAATGTTTATTAAGGTAATAACATAAGGTAACAATGAACTTTGTATTCAAATATTAGCTTCCATTTATTTATTTTTCTGTTGGGTTTAATGCTTGCATCAATAAAATACAAGAACTAAAATGTGTTCTAATAACTGGTTGACCTGCCTTTTAATGGGATTATGTACTGAATGAATATAAAAAGTTCAATAAAACATGAACTGAAGTGATAAAAAAATTATATAAATCCTGTTAAGTATGACATAAATCACGTCTGTTAGGGGTTTTATAAACAGTGTACAGTAAATGTAAAAAACATGTGACAAAAGGCACATTCTTGGGTAAAACTTTTTAAAAAGACTGCTGATCTAAGGTCAAGAAACTCTGTCCATAACATACTGTATGTTCTCATAACAAGAGCTGCTGCAGTCTGAAAACAGGGTGAGGAATGGAAGAAGAGGAGCCAGGGTGTGAAGAGGATTTTGTTTCCTGACTTTTCTTTTGTGCTGACTCATAACATATCAAATTTACCGTGCTTCCTTTTTTAAGAGGGAGGATGTAAAGGTACAGTAACTCTTAGTGCAGACCTTGACCATGATTCACAACTGACATCTTCAGAGTTATATAGTATATGTAGTTTCTCTGCCTTTACTCCTGACCATCAGTGCACATCACTTCATTCACTGACTTGTTTGTTCCTGTAATTATACGTATAATTTCTTTGATATCCTTTGTAGGTGGTGTAAGGGCATCATTTGCATAAGCCATAATCTGAGTGGTATTAAACCCAATGAAGTTACAAAGACGACATAAAATGCTATTCCAGTTTGGTCTGGGCTGACTTCGCAAAGGGACGGCTTTACCAGAAAGGCCAGGCCACTCAGATGAGTCCTGAGGGACCACAAGGACTCCATTTTGTTTTATTAATTGATTATATATGCATTGCAAATCAACAAGACAAAGACCATGGCTTAATCTGTTTTTATAATGCAAGTTCAGAGCACAAATCAGGAGAGCGGTTGCCTGTCAGTGGGGAAAAAGGTCAGAAATTCAAAATAATGGATGCAAAACACTAACAAAAAAGGATTTTTAATTAGAACCTGCTCAAAGCAATAAGCACCTTTGAATCTGTTGCTATGGCATAATGTTTATTAATGTGTTTACTCCTTGGCTTAGACACAATGTCATGCAACCTGATTACTATATCAAAGACGGACAGGCAGCTGGAACCCAGTTGGAGCTTTGTTGCTTTTCCACAGCACAGACTAGTGGAGATGCAGTGTGGAAGATTAGAACACCTACTCTGAATTGAGACAAAAGACTCAATGTTCAGATTTGATGCAATTGTTTGAAGTCATGGTTTGAATTGTCACACTTTTATTTTGAAGGTCATGATTCGAAAAAGGAAGGTTTTCATCTCATTGAGTTTGGATGATTTAATTTTGAAGTTCTTTTGAACTTTGCAGTGTTTTGTCTCATTTCCCCAGAAAGTGATTGTGAATCAAGCATTCTGCTGGTGTCAGCACTGAACCAGATGACTGACTATCATCTAATGGAAGCATCACTTTCAAAACAAACTCAATATACTCAACTCCTCTGGGACCCCCAGCATACAAAAGAGGAGCAGCTGCCTCAAATCAGCGGGGGATGACATTCAGGGCCCCCTTCCGTAGATTCTATAGTCTGACAAGCAATGGCAGGCTGTACATTTCTTTACTTCAGACGAAGTCCCGGCATGAGAGATTGATATCAACTGAATATAAAAGAGGCAGAAAAAGCTATTCAGGATCTCTGTGAGGATTGTGATGGAGTGCCTCAACAAAAGGTACCCAAAAGGGATTCACGACTCTCTTTATTTGAGCTAGCTAATTCACAGCTTTAGGTACAAAATCAGATGAGTCTCAGTACATTTCGGTGAAAGAAGAAACATTAACTGTGAAGACATTATCATCCATCCTCCATAATTGGTCAAATCTTTTAGTTAGTAAGTGGTTTTGTGTAGAGTTTAAAATCAATACTAGACACAAGGGCCAAATGTTACAATTATTTTTTATATAATTATATATTTTTAAACTAAACTGTGCTGTTTTTGAAAATATTTATTATTTACAAGTTAGAATCTACAGACTCTGGCTTGCGCTGCACCGCCTTCTGTCCAGCTCATTTCCATTTGGAAAGTGCACGTTGGGAGTTGGGAGTTTACAAAAATTTATATTTAGAACATTCCGCAGAGAACTAAAATTATGCAAAATGTATGAACACAGGAAATGCACAATATTATAGTTTGTTATTTTCTGTAAGTTTGGGAATTGTTTAAATATATTAACTGTCTTCTTTTTATGTTGTTTTTAATATAATTATGATGCTAAATTAAATTAATGTATAATAAAAAGAGCAATCATTGTGTTAATCCTTAACAAAGTTTACGAGCTATAAAAAACAAAACCTTTCAAGGTAAGGGCTCTGCTGTATTGTTAGAACTTTATTTGTTTTATAAATTTTGAAATCACTATAACATTTCCTGGAGGCAAAAACAAACAACAAAACAATGAAGATGGAAAGAAAAAAGAGACAGAACCAATGGGTGCATGCCAGTATCCCTTCTCATCGCTTCAATCCCTAAGAGGACGCCAAGGAAGGATCGCCACAACGTGCATCAATCATAAAAATGTTTTAAAATACATGACATCTGCTCCTTCCACCCATACACAGGTACTGAACTCCACAAAACCCCGTGGCATCCCACACTGTGTCTCAACAACTAGCATCAGCTGGACTACCGGTTCACCATCCCTTGTGTGGGCTGCAATTATCACCTGGAGACGCAGCTGGGTTTGGATTAATGTCAAAACTGGGAGGCTTAAAGGCAGATGAATGCCATCTTATCATGTTCAGCATTGAATTTGCTTCTGCAAAACTATGGTTGATGGTTGATGTGGATTCTCAGTCATCTGGAACTTGGCAGTCCTAACAGTTAAAAAACAGGTGACTGGACTTCTTTGGTTGTTTTTTAAACAATTCACTTCTCATCCAAGGATCATGAAGTTCAGTCACAACTTCAACAAATGTTTTAGTTTGTGGAGGAGCACACTGACTCTACTCCTGGCATCATGAAGTGATCACCTCAGCTTTTCCTTGGAGTCACCTCTGGTAGTGATTATAGGGACACTGATGGCACAGATATTCAATCGTTGCATGTCTTACACTTGCTGAAGTGGAATCCTGTACAATCATTCAAAAACACACCGCTCATCCACACACATGTATGCATGTGGATGGACAGGCTGTCAAAGTCAGGTCCTACTGTGACAAGTCAGGTGACCCAAACATTCCCACACTAAACACATGGAATCAGTTTGGATGTGAACTCCGGTTACAACAGCTGTGGGTCGACTTGTTGCAGCAGACGATGCAACAGCTGTACAGTATGACTCCATTCATCACCAAAGAGCTGCTTATATCCAGGTCTTTTTTTGACTGTGAGTGTATTTTAGAAACTAAAATGTTTACTTTTCTCCTTGACACAGCTTGATGTGTAACATGTTAGTGTTATAGTTACATTCACTGCTTTCTTACAACCAATGAAAAATAATTACTGATTCCATAGAGCTGTCAAGGTTACGTAGGACACACAGATGCCATTAATGTTGCACGAGACCTCAAAAGATGAAAAATATAACTTTTCTTCACAATCGTTCTCCAGAATTCACCTTTTTTGAAAAGACAGGTGAGTGTCTGAAGAAAATAACATCACAAGGAGAACATACAGTATTTCAGTGGCTTTTTGAGCATTTTTAGACCACTAGAACAACTCATTTATCTTCTAAGATGGGATTTTAAATTGACTGGGCAGAAAATGTGTTAAATCTCTTAAATCATTCTAATAAAATAACTAAAAGACTGAGTGATGATCTTTGACTGAGTGATGCTCAATATGTTATGTGTAAGGTATAACTTTCTCAAAGAAACATGGTAGAAAATGTTTTCTTAAAAAGGAATTTGAACTCATCAAATTTTGTTAAAATAATCCTTTTTTTTACCTAAATAAAAACTGCCAAATGACTGTATGCTGATAAAAGGCTTAAAGATATTTCATTTTACAACAAGAACGCTCTTTACTCTATATGATGTTTCTTCACATACATGACACGATACCAGTTTTATTAAACTATGTATAAATAAACCACAGAGCAGCAAAACTGGCTCTAAAATGACCTACCTGGTAAAATATAGAGGTAGGTTAATGATAAATACAGGAACAGGCTGACAAAAAAACAAGACACTTACCTTTTAGGGAGATTGCAGAGTTCACAGCAAACAGCACATGCAGGAAAAAAGAAACGAGGAAACGATTAGTGATTAATTTAAAAAAAAAAGATTTACAATCCACAAAAAATGAAGGTGGTCAGAGAGATCAATTAGTTCAATTGGTAGATCAAGATCTGGTATGAAAACTGCATTAGAGAAAATCAAACATGTTATTGTTTACATTCTGGAGATGAAAAAACAAACTTTGCCTGATTGTGTCACAATAAATATTAAGTACATTTTCAAATACTTAAATAAAACAGTAAAACATGATCAGCAAATTAGGATATTTTATTGTAATTTCTCCTCATCTCAGTATTTATAGAATCTACTACCCATGACTTTAATGTTGTGTTTCGGTTAAGTTATTAGAAAACAATAATCCATAAAATAACATAATTTCTACGATAAAGTTAAAATAAAGTCTGCAAACCTAAAGCCTGAAGTGCCTTTGCACCACAAAACAGGACCAGCTGAAAATACTTTTGAATGACCTTCAAAATATGTTGATCCTATAGGATATGTCATTTGTTCTGTCTGGTTGGGAATGAGCTCATAAAATATCATATAGAAAGAAATTCAACAAATATGCAAACAAGTAAAACGTGAAGTATGTGTGCAGCTAAAATGATCTGATTGTGTTTGTTAGTTTTCTTTAGGTTGGGAAATAGTTTTACACTTATACATAACTGAGTTACAGCAACATTTACATCAGACAGTGTGATTGAATGAAGTAATTTCGGTTAAGGTGGAAATGGATTTACTAAACGTTTGACAGAATGGACTGAGTCAACTCGTCTACTTGAATGGAAAGGTCACAGCAAATCAAGAATCTTTTGTTTAAAGATGGTCTATCGTCCAGTTAGAGCTGCAAAATACAATGAAAATGGATCAGTGCAATAATGATGTGTACAATTTAAATATTACATAAGACTGCTTGAACTGCAGTTAATCACAAGCTTTTACACTTCTGATGCCTTTACACTCTGCATGCCAATGATATAGTTTGAAAATCTAACTTGACTCTGATGTCCACGTCTGCTTTGAATGTTAGTGACCAACACACACTCTGTGATGTCAGAATAGAAAAGAGTGAGAAAATGAGTTTAATACAACTGATACTCATAATATGCAATAATATAGGAATTGTGTGATTTTTTTTTTCTATTATTGTCCATCCATTTATCTTGTTTTGCTAATCTGAGGTTGGGTTGTGAAGATAACTGATTTAGGAGAAACACAGCCCTTTTTCTAGCTACTCCCAGGGTGTTTCCAGACCAGATAAAATATATAATCCCTTCATTGGGTTCTGGGTCTGCCCTGAGGTCTCCTCCCAAAGGGATGTGCCTAAAATAATCCAAAGAGTAGCATAAGGGACATCCTAATCCAAACTACCTCAGCTGACTCTTTTTGATGTGGAGGAGCAACTCCCCGCAGATGATTGAGCTACTCCCCTCATCTCTTCTTGGACCAGAGCAGCTCACCACATTTAATAACATGTCTTTTCTGTCTCTTAAATGTGTATACCAACAGTGCAACTCTTTAAAACCATGCACCTTAAACCATGCATTAAGTTAAACATGAATCAGTGAGTGTGGACACATGAAATACTTCCAAATCTGTCATTTTAAACACCTATATAAACGTATACTCCACCAGGGGCGTTGGACTGGGAAGGTAAAGAGTACTGTGCACCCAGGGCTTAATACATCAAGGGGCCCTCAAACAGCTTGAAATACATTTTTATTTGTCTTATTTTATTGTAAAAATATGTGTAATAGATATTGATGAAGTGAACAAGGGGGCCTACTTAGAAGGTTTACACATATGACTCAGAATTCTGTGCTACGCCCCTGCTCCATCACTTAAAGCAGCATTTATCCTACTGGGTGTAACTATGTGTTTCAGGGAGGAAGAAAAGAGAAAAAATAGAGATGAGAAATGATGGATCAGATGGCAAATATGTCTGTAATTTTGTCACATTTGACAGCAATGGCTTGAAGAGCGAGTTTCTTGTTTCTCTGCGCCTCCCTTGCATTATCTTTTCATCTCAGAAGATCCTAATAGGCAACGTTACGTTCATCCTACATACTCACACCCTTGCATGCTGACTTGTTTATTTTTTGCTGAATGCATCACATAGGCAGCAATAAAGCAAAAGTGTGATTGGCCCAACCCAGTGTCAATCAGGCTGCTGATCTACTGGTTTTATGAGCCGGTCAGACCAATATATACATTTACGTATTACATTAAAAACTGTCAGGACTGTCGGCCCACTGCGAAAATGTCCGGTATACCAGATGATCAGTCTGTACGTGGTCAATAACATCCAGGAACGAATGGACAGACAGACAGAAGGCAAAACGTTAAAGTTTTCTTATTATTTCTATTGCAACAAAATAAATAAAACTTACATAAAAATAAACCAGGCTCAGACTAACTAAAGAAACTTTATCCCAGAATGGTAAAAACCAAGAGCATAGCTACAAGCTCCCACCAAGAGCTGCATAGTCACCAAACCTGCTGAACACAAAGGGAAAAAATCAACTAAGGCCACCACAGTTTGCAGGCTGCAAAATGGCCAACTAGCAGAATGAGCAGCTTTCTCCTCAAGCTTATATGCTCAGTTTCTGACGAGCAGAGACGAGTCAGCTGTGCTGAGTTACCTGAAGAAACTGCAAGACACTGAGAAGAGAAACCACACTCTAAGTAGACACACACTTTTGCATTTAACACCACTATTGGAGATTTTGGATTTAAGTGTTTTGGCATTGCTCTTTTTTATAGCAATTAATCAATTTACAGTGCGCGCACACAAGTACATTTTCCAACTCCCTAACTCTTGATATTGAAAGAAAAATAAATCATTTAACCTATTGGTCAGCAATACAAGAGCTAACCTTTTGTGTGTTTCATGTAAAAATAAAGAAAAAAGAGAGCCATTCTCTTAATGGTTATGACCCCCTAGCTTACAGATCAGAGGTTGTCTCATTAGGTTTGATCCAAACTCTTATTTTCACTGACAAACACGTGAGTCCGAGTGTTTTAACAGCTTCTTCAGAGTACTAAGCAGCCCATGTTTCAATAAACATATTATTGGAATAAAAGGGAAGACGTGTGACCCTGTTGAAAGCCATTGTGGCCTTGAATCTGCAGCTCTGAATGACGGTGCTCGTTGCAATGAAGCCAGATCGTCTGATGATAATCCAGTTATCACTGCTCTGCTTCAAAGAGCACAATTGAGATGGCTCTGTTTATCAGTTATCCAGTATCCACATTGCGTTTCACCCTCTCACACTTCTCCTCTCACTCCCTTCTGTCACAGCTCCCATTTATTAGTAAGTGAAGTGCAATCAAAAGAAATGGATTATGGCTCTGGCTCTGTTGGAATGGAAAGGGTAAAAACTAAGCAAATCCCAGCGAGGAACGGCGTTTAAGGCATGTTGATGATATCCTTTCCCCGCGCCACTCCTTTTTTCTACATTCACATTTTTTCTGTCAAACATCCATCACTCCAGGCGAGGCTTTAGAGTCAATGTGGGGAATCAATAAATCTCATATTAAATCTATTTATCTCACATATGATTTAATAGAGGTTTTTGTGTTTTATTTTTCTTGCCACAAACACTAAAAAATGTAACCTGCATGCTGGTTTTATTCTTGGATATGTCCACTAATGTATTATTGTATATTTTCTATGATTTCCCATCATGCATTACATATGTAGATTTTCCAACTGGGTACATTTTCATTTTTTTCTCCATGAGATTTCAAATATCTATTATGTACACCTGTTTTGGAATTAGTGTTTAACTTTATAGAGAAAAAAATAATAAATCACAACATCTACATTCAAAGCAAAAAGAGTCCATGTGGGGTTGAAGCTCCTCTGACGGTCTGAGATGACAGCAAAGCCTGAAAAAAATGGAGGATCTGACAGCCGGAACACACACTTAAAGGAGTTTATGGTAATTCCACTGTCACTTTACATGCAGCTACTTGAGACATTTAAGACTGTGACTCAAATGTCACACAACACTCAAGGAAATTTTAAGCAAACCGCAAAAGACAAAGCAAATCTGCAAAATCAACGAGTTTTAATTGTCCTCTAAAAGTGATTTACTCACTTTTATAAGCCTGCTAAGCTTACAGTTTTTCAATTCTGCTTCCTAACACGCTTATATCACCCACTGGTGAAAGGAGAAAGGTGGAATCATATTTTTGCAAGACTTGGTTTGTGATTTTCTCACGAATATGGAAAAATTTCAATGAAAAGTGGCTAACATATGAACCCAACCCCATTCAAGCTAATCAGACTCAGTAAAGTCACTCAAATATACACATTTTAAAAGTAGTCATCCCTAACATCAAGCTCTAACTGATCATGTGAGGTCTTTGTTTTAAATATTAACTAGAGTCTGAAATGATTACACTGGTGCAGAATGACACAAATGAAGACAGATGCCCTCTACCACCAGTTTTTTCACATACCCCCCTCAAATGCTCATTTTTTAAACACTAAGGCTCTTGGGGAAAAAGAGGCAGATGGTTGGTGTTGCAGAGGAGCATGCTAGAAACATGATGAGATGGAGGCAAATGATGCAATATGTCAACTCCTATAGGAAGCAGCTGAAAGAAGAAGAGGCTCTGGCAAAAAATCTAAACAGTTTTGATTTTACACCCTCCCTGCTTGGACGTGGTTTCTATAACAGCTGTTTTCATAGCTGCAATGCCTGAGATCAAGTTTGTCAAAATGTGTTCTTGTGGACAAAAAGTCAGAGCTTTTCAGAAAAGAAAAATCACGTGGGAAAATGATCCACCTTGCAATAAATGATTAAGTCAAACAGAAAACCATTTTTATAGAATGTTTGATACATAAATCAGTTTTTATATATATCAGCAAGAAGTATTTCTAGTAACATACAAGTAATGATATGACTAACAGCTGAAGTAGTTCACACGTTGCACTTGTACATGTGACAGCATTGATGAGTGTAATATAACACACTGCAGAGTGACCATTATAGAGACCTTTTATGTTTTAATAAATGTGTACTTTTATTATACACAGTTGTTAAATGAAGAAAGAAAAATATAATTTCTGGACTTCGCTTTAAAAATGTCAAAAACATTTGTTTTTTTTAAACAGTTTAGCAATTCAAAGAATAAAAAAACAGTACATGCATTTCCTCAGGCACATGAAACTACTCTATATGATGCATATCAGAATAGTTTTACCTGCAGCCATAGTTCATTTTACCTGAAACTTTAAAAGGTAAGTGGTACAAAGACTTGCTGTTTACATGAACAAAAACCAAGAGTATATTTTAGAAGATCACCACTATGTAATTTTAAGTTAAGAAATAAGCATCTGCAAGTTTGTCTAAGATCATGTCAAGTGGTCAGAGGTGTGAGGGAGGCCAGCAGAGTGCAATTATTTCCTCGTGGCTGCTTACCCATGACAGTGTGATTCAAGCAGCAAGGTTAATAACTTGCTTTGACCTCTGACCGGCGCTGATAGACTCCACTCAGTTTCTCCTGCTTCAACACACTGAACTTAACAGTCATTCTGAATAAAGATAAAAACGCTGATTGGATCATGACTTTACCACTCATGTGGTCTTGTCACAAGCATATGGCTAAAACATGTGTCATTATTTTATAACTGCTGGTGATGAAGTCAAAGACGTGTTTTGCATTCCTTCAATTTTACGATCTGTTTTTGATCGTCCAGATGAAACGGCAGATGGATAATTTCAGGCAGTAAAAACGTCATAAAGTCCAACTCAGCTGTAGCTTTGATGATGTAAAAGTTAGTTAGACACACAGTGCAATATGATCCCTGAAATAGCCCATCTCTCTCTCTTTATGCAGTATGGTATGAATTACACATACTTGAGGGAATTGGGGTATATACATACACACACTCAATTGCTACACAGTTTTTTTTAAACAAAGTTTTAGGGAAGTAAGAAGGGCTTAGTAACAGCGTCCACATGCTACTTGGAAATACAGAAATCACCTTGAAGGCTTTTTATCAAAACCACCAACATTAACCGTTCAACGTTTTTATTATCTATTAATTATTTATCGTTAGGGAGAGCTAGTCAGTTCAGTGCAGAACGGAATAGGAACTGGGACAAGAGAACAAACATTCTCACTTTGCTTTCTTTTATTTGTCTTTAAAAGTAAAGCTCGGCTCGAGTTGCCATGGAGAACAGACATCCTTCATGTGTCTTGATTATTACAAACTAAATGCAGACAGGCCTTTGAAAAGTGCTGACAAAGATGGAAAACCCCATAATACTCTTCATTAAAAAGCAACACAACTCAAATAAAATGATGCTTTGCTTCAATACAGAAAACCTTCAGAAACTCAAGAGGAGAGAGAATAGAGAACTGCAGAAAATGTTCATATTTTGAGGTAGACGTGAGGGATTTTCTAACTTATGATCATTTATTGACTATATAAAAAGAGACTTGAAAACCTTGGATAAAGTTGTTTTTTTTTCCTATTTAAAACAGACTATTTTACTGCTAAGTATTATCTTTCTAGTTTTACAAATATTGCATTCTTTACTTTGATATGCAATCTTTAATTTGTACAACCTGCATTACAGTAATTAAAACGATTACATTGGACTGTACTGGGTTAAACATCGTTATTCTAAAGAATGGTGCATGCAGCACTTCCACTATCAGCTGATGAAATTCTTACAACCATCTCACTGCAGAAGCTGTCTGCTGAATATGTGTTGCAGAGGGCCCTAATATTCCACAGTGTAGAACTATGTCTTTCACCATCTTTCCATAACATATTTTATATCTGCACAGTAAAAAAAAAAAAGCTTCTATAAAATTAATGCATTTTGAAACTATTTTCTTAAGCTCCAGCAGAAATAAAACATTCAGAATGCACCAACATCAGATGAAACACGTAGTCAAACCCATGCCCATTTTGTGTTCCTTTTAGGTTTCCTAAACTTTTAGCACTTATCAGTCTTGTCTGGTTAAGTTATTTATGAAGCTTTTTTCTCATGTTTCCTAGAGTGCCATGGTGAGTGTCACACGTGTTAAAAGGTCTGCATGAGCTATTTAACAAACAGGGCACTGACACAAAACCTCAGTGGAAGGAGCTTACTCACTTCCAGTTAGGTCATATTTATATTTAAAAGAGAATAAACTATGCAGGTTTGCTTTCAAAACTTGACACTGATCTCTTTTACCAAGTAATTAAATAGGTAATAAATAAATGGAAATGACCAGAATATTAATAACTATGATGGTAAACAGTCTATGAGGTGGGTTGTCAGTGTGGCACTGTTGCACAAGGCTTTCTAGTGCTAAAGGTGGGACTTGATGTAGGTCATGTGATGTGTTTGTTTTAGATTCAGACAAGATAGTTGGACTCACATTGAAAACTAAAATAGAATCATACAAACATCCCTAAATGTCAACCAAAGCCTCAAGTGATTCTGATAATTATTGCTGGACCAAACAACCAATTTAGCAACGTTTAGGTCATTTTGACCAGACTACTGACATAATGAGTTTCATTCTGCATTTCTTAAGTATTATTAGAATTGCATTGGCTGCATAAACCATTTATTAAAAGTTTTAGATGTATTTCCATTATATAATTGCATCATTAAGCAACTTCCCCCCTGTATTGTCATCTCCAGTCATCATTTGAACAGAAACGGGTCCACAGTATATGTTATGGTTTATCTTCTGTCAGTTAATGTTAAAGGTCATGCCATTCTATTTGACTACTTCCATGCACCAGTAATTACAACACGATTGATTTGTTTCAATATTTCTCCTCTGCTCTCTTATCTGCTCCCTGTCTCTATCTGCAATTGATATATGAACTTTCAACTTTCGAAAACCCAAATGTCTCTGCTCTGCTGCTCTCTTACTGATTTGTGATTTATGCTAAAGGTTAAAGAGAGAAATGAAGATATCATGTATTTATGTGCAGCCATAGATCAGACTTATCACTGAAGCAAAACATTGTCTGTGAGTGTTGTTGTCTGTAGTAGAAGGAGTAAGGAGATTGGGGTGGGGGGTGTTGTTGTTTCTGTTAAGTAATCTCAGCAGGAGTAAACAACAGCCCCATCGCATGTCTCTAACAATTAGAGATGCCACAGAGCATCGCTCGTCTCCTTTAAAAGATTTTTCTTCTCGAAATGCCCAAAGGGAGGGTCTCTACATTCTGCTTTAATGAGCATTGTGCTTATTGATAAAATATTGTTAAACTGTGCATGCTTTCTATAATTAAGAGGGCGAGGCTTACTCAATCTACCCAAAAGCAAAAAAAAAGCTCAATTTTAATTTAAGAAATGCTTCAAAAAAGCTTCCAAAAAATGCTTCATTTCACAATGGCCTGCATTTGATGCCTCATATTTCTAATTATGTTAGTGCTGTAATTAATGAGATAAGCAGAAGTGACTTTTGATGAGGCACGCATGTGTTAGACTAAGGCCTTCATGTGGCACAACCTATCTTTGAGGCAGCTACAGCTTTTAGGTGAGTAATCACCCAACGGCAATTTCAATGAGAGCGGCCACCTTAAAGCCATTAATTAAACTCATCTTGCTGTACTTACGTCAAGGTAGGTCACAAATACTGCAGCTTCCTTCTGACCTTTTGTATTTGCGTCCCCCTTTGCCCCTTATTTGTCCCCCCCCCCCCAACCTCTTCTGGTTTCTTCCTTTCACTCTCTTTCTTGCTATGGCTTTTTACTGCACTGCTCTTTGTTTGGCTACAGGCTCTCTTTGTTGCCTAAAACTGACTTTTCCTTTCTACAGAACTTTTTGGTTATTGCAGCAAAATAAATGTGGGTGTGCTCCAGCCTTCTAAGCTCAATACAAAAGCTTGCATAGGCCCCCTTCACACAGGATAAAGACCCTGCTAGGACTTATAAAAATCACCCACAATGTGGATGGTCTTTGCAGGGGCTTGGAAAGATTTTTAGTTCTACATCAAGAATGTGTGCTAAAACATGAACAAACCTCTTGAGCAAAGTTGACACTGTTTATCTTGTGGCAGCAATGTACTGGTCTTGGTGGGGCCCAGAAACTGGGTGTTCAATGGGAAAAAGTGGGTGTCCACCACTTTTGCTGGCTAAGATTTGAGATTATACCAGTGATTTTACGTGATAGTGGGCCGACATGACAAACACTAGAAAAGAAACAAACGTAGGGCTCTATAAAATTTGTTTGATCTTTTCCCAGATTCATTTTTTTTTCCAAATTCTTCCCCTAAAATCAGTTTTATTGTTTTTCTAAACTCGACGTTTGCATCCCAACTACATTTACTACTTGCTGGGTAAATCTGCAGATGCATGTGAGGCAGCTGGGATGAGGATCAGCAAATCTGAGGCCATGGTTCTCAGCAGGAAATGGCTGGGTTGCTTACTCCAGGCTGGGGGTGAGGTCCAGCTGAAGTGGAAAAGTATCTCAGGGTCTTGTTCATGTGTGAGGGATAGAGGGAAGTAGGAGATCAACAGGCAGATCATCCTGATGCAGGCACTGAACCAGTCTGTTGTGGTGAAGAGGGAGCTAAGCCTGAAGGCATGGCTCTTGATTAACTGGTCAATCTTCTTTCCAATTCTCACCCATGATCATGAGCTTAGGGCGATAACCGAAAGAACAATTTTACAAATACAGGAAACCAAAATGAGTTTTTGTGCTTGTCATGAAGAATGTAGCTGCATGTCAATCTAGTGTAAAGACGGCTTTTATACAAAAATAAAAAACTCGGTGATGTCTAAGATTCCTGTAGTCTAAACTACTAGGTTGTGAAAATTTGTATTCCCATTGAGCCACACAGACAAGATCACTATAATTGTGTAAATATTTGAAAACAGAAGATTTCAAACCAGGAAGTGTGCTTAGCAATAATAATAATAATACTAATAGCAGTGTGTAAGACAATGTTTTGCCATCATATTTATACACTTAAACTATCAAAACCAATGAAAATATGAATGACTTTGATTTGTTTACCTTTTTCCAAAGCTTAAGAAGATATATACCTCTAAAATGTAAAGCTAATGTTTTTCTACATCTTACTTTTCATAAAACTGTACCCTTAATATACTCCTGTTACAGCTCGGTTAAAATGAAACCCAAACTGACAAAGTCAGAGAAAAATGGGGATGTTAGTTAACAGTTTAGGCTGTGCTTACATGTACACCCATCCGTGACGTTCACCTTACTTTTCGCTTTATTATTTGAATATCTTTTTACGTACTGAATAATAAATGATATAGCCAACACCAGTGAATAGTTCTATTACTAGAGCCACCACATCCTCCCATGAAAGCTAAAGGTTTTAAAGAATCTACACCATCCTTTTTGTACAGAATTAACAATCTTGTGTTTTCTGCTATGACGTGTCAAAATGAAATAGTACATATGGAAGGTTTTTAAGGTAAGGCTGATATGTAAAATGTTGAATTGCCAAATGTAAATACACATACAAGGCAAACTTGTTCCCTTATATGGTCCACTTAATCCAATCTGCTCCATATGCACTGGAACTCTGAAGCTGCATGCCTGCAGGGCAGAATAATTTATGTTGCACTGTATCACCGAGCAGCAGCATGCTCGTTCTACTGAGACTGCTTGTTGCCTGTGTGCATACAGAGGAAGAATAACATAAAGCCATGATAAAAGTATTAGGGGAGTACACCGAATTTACATATAGGCCATGTAAACCAATGCAGCCTGTTTTGGGGTTTTATATTTATTCCCAGGTACAGTATTTGTGACTCCTATAGGTGCTTTGAATAAAATAATACAGTATGTCCTCTATTTGCAAAGCACTCATTAAAATCACTAAGGCTTAAAGAAAAAACAGAACAAATGACTAGAGGGCATAGTTTAGTATGTCCTATAATAAGCACTCCATGATGAAAACACCCTAGGACAGTTCAGTTTCTTGTATTTCAACATTTATTGTAAAAAAAAAAAAATCTGAAAGTGAGAATACGTGTACAAAGCAGCTCTTCACTTTACCTAAATTAGTGAAATTCGACAATTGAATTAGGCATTTTTAATTAAAATACATTTTTAGACATTTTGTTTTGACAGCAGATTTGTGGCAGCACAAAATGTGAACATTCTTTATAAAACTGGACACACTGTCTGGTTTATATTTAATCATCAATTCTAACAGTCAAAGTATTTGCAAATGAGTAATACTAGTAAGGCGTACCTCACCCAGGAGAAGAATGTTGTTGTTGTTCCAAATGTGCCATTTCCCCTTGCCATTTTTTGTATTTTTATTATTATTTCACATAACACAAATGAGATGCAAGGCATGAATGCTGTCAGGAGCCCTGGACATAGTTGAACAGCAGTCATGTCACCCGGCTGTCACTCAAATTAATTATACAAAACTCTTGCCTCAATAAATTATTACTGGATATAGAAAAAAAATCTACCTGTATGTTCAGAATATAAAATACAGAAATGTGATCTTATCTGTTTGGAAGCAGGCTTTTTTTTGGTTTTAAAGTTGGACACTTTCCCATCACGGTCTGCAGGGACTGACTTTTTGAGTCATCTTGTGTGTCCGTTTAGAAGAACTTCAGTTTTTAACACCTACGACCCTGAGGTTGCCACTTACGAGGAGCTGGGAAAAACACATTAGAAAATCAAATTCACTTTCTAAGTTCATGACAAAAATATGCAGGGTTTTCGCTCTGTTGTCTCGAGTGAGTGTTACTCATAATTCAAGCTGAGTGCAAACATTGCTGTGATGAAAAAGTTGAATTTCAACACTAGAATCCAGAAGGCACGTATAATTTGTGCTTTTAAAGAGCATATTTTAAATTAGACACTCCCTTAAACAAATGTTTAGATAAATATAATAGAAACTTTTTTCTGAATAAAAATGTACACAAATTCAGCTTATTTAGGCTTTTGGATTCATTTTTGTGAGAATTTTCTATTTTTTCACCAAACCGGAAGTGACGACAGTGCAGGGAGCCTGTTAGTTCGCTATACAGAAAACTGATCCACTGATCACTGCTTGTGACGAGCAAAACAAACCCCCAGAGTGCCGTTATTTTATTACTTTATTACTATAGTGAGAAGTTATTTTATTAAGATTAAAAAAAAAAAAAAAGATGAAAACAATCAGTCCTGTAAGGCTGTACCCTGCCGGTCCAGCTGTAGACCACGAGGGGTTCACCTCCTCACTTGGGTCTGGATAAAATGCCAGTTTAGCACCAGGTTTGATCATCAGAGCTCCAAACATTGAGCTGCGTTCAGGACGAGCTAGATGGATTGTTAAGAAATGAAAGAGTTTATAAAAAGTTTCACAGGATGCAGCTAAACGGTTCGAGGCTGATTGAAACAGTGTCGGGTCAGGCTGGAAACCCCGCCGGGAATCCCCTCTTGGGAACGAACGGGAAGCCCCTCTGGAGAGCCTCACGGCATGGATTTACTGTACCCCGCCAGCCAGGTGAGGGTCAAACACCTGAAGGAAATGCTCTCATGAAATCGCGGATCGGTACCGGACTACGACCCACCACGAACCGTACCAAACCTGGCATGGAAACGAGACTCAAGTCTCCCCGTTAGCTCCTGTTAGCTGCTGCGTGCTAACAGCGGTTCCGGTGTTAATTTGAATGGATCGAAGTAACGGCGCCTGTTTAGAGTCACACTGGATGTTTTTCGTCGGTATGTGGGACTCCATCACATCCAGTCCTGGACTAGACTAGGACCGCCGGAGTTTTTCGTCTCCGAACAGAAGTCAGCATGCCGGTAAGGAAGCCGTCCCGTTGTTGACTCAGTGTCCTGACAGACTGGCGATTGGGATTCATAAACATAATAATTTAGCATTTTTTATTAAAATGAATTCACACCGACTCGATTAAAGAGCGCTCTAACCTAAAACTAACAACTCATCGCCGACAGTGAGCAGGCAGCTGGCAGACTAGAGCGGTGCCAGTCTGAGATGTTAAAGTAGTTTAGCTTTAAAAAATCTACACAATGATTAAAACAAGCATCTGTTACACAAACTCCACACAACAAAGGGCTCAAATGATCATATTTATGGGATTATTGATCGTACAGAGTGTTAAATTATCCTTCAAATACTTTATCTGCATCTGACAACACTGTAAGCAGCGCCACCTAGCTGGGAGCTCCCTCTGGTGACGTCACAGGTCCAAATATGAAAAGAAGCGTTTTTAGAAGCTTTGCAAAAAGGGGCACTTTTGACTAGAAAAATTGTTTTAAAAAATGTCTTGTAAAACAAAATACCCTCAATAAACATTTCAAACAGTATTTTTGGACAGAATTTTATCTGAATTAAAAAAAAAGAACTTTCAATTTGCTCTTTATGATTTCACCGTGCAAGCTTCCAATGAAGCTTCGAGGGTGACACCAGATCTCCTGACTCATCATGGGATGAATTTAAAAAAATCTTCATTGACATTGTAGATAAAAAGACAATAATCTTATAAATGTTAGAGTTTTTCCACATATTTGTGATTTGTCCATAACAAATTCTTCATGTAAGTACAGCGGGACATTTTCTTTCCTAGTACCTCTTATGAAACACATTTTCGTCTCACTGGAGATTTGTTTGATAAAACTTAAAGCGCTGCTGCACAGATAAGCTGTCCAAATATTAAAACCCTGAGACCACACTTGTTATGACTTGTCATGAATGTCACGGCTCAGACTCGTCCTCCGTCCCTGGATGCCCACTTAGGTCTCAGTTGTTTTACACAGCTAAGACACCAGTCTGCAGGTCGGTACTTTTGTAAAAACTATTATCTTCCCTCTGCTTCGGTGATGCATGCATCCTTGTGACTACATAGTCTGCAGAGGGTTAAGAAAATGATGACTCCACAGCTAAACATGAAGATTATTTGTACTGCAGATCTAAAACAACAAATGCATCATGTGCAAGTGGAATCCATCCATTGTTCAGATTGTTCACCCCTGGTTTAAATGCACAATATTGTTTTTCTTACTGAGCAAAATGGCTTCATCAATTAGATTCATGAAATACTTCCACTCGATTCATATATTGGGCTGTAAAAATTCTTTACAGCCTTAAGTGCAACAATAAAAATTTTGCTAGCTATGTTACTATTTTTCAAGTGCAATTTATAACGTGTTAAACACAGAGCACAAGCACTTTCCTGGATGAAAAAATGTACAAGCTCTACAATCTGAATTGATTTATCTCCACAACAAAAGGGTGAATGCAAAATCTAATCATCAACACAGCCCATGCAAAAATACCATCATCAGGTATAACATACATACATCAATAATCAGGAATGAGAAGAATGACTCATTGATTTCTATTATTTTTGGTAAACAAGGACCAACATTGTCTCCTTTTTCATGAATAAATTCAGAAAACATGTCATCCTCTGTCTATCTGTCAGCCTCTGATTATGTTACAGTTCAAACACTCAGTCTGAAAGGGCGACAGCTCAATACCAGCTAGAATAAAACACACACCTGACAATGTTCTCCTGATATGTGTCAGTCAAGCCTGCAGGAGGCCAGGAGAGAAAAGACTAAAATACTAAAGCAGCAGCAAAGGTTTGCTCTGTGCAAGAATGGCAGCAACTGTTTAAGAAAGAGAAAAAAAAGCATGTGAACAGTTAGCTCACAGCGTGAGGGGAATACATCATGACAGAGAAAAATCGACTATAAATATCTGTTAAAAAGGCTGCCCCTCCAGTGAGATTTATCGCCCCTTCAACACCTTGGGGACAGAAAGGGCAAGACGGCTCCTCCTTTGTGGAGGTATGAAAGTCCATGAAAAGACAAACTGACACATCAGCAAACAGATCTGAGGGCTGGGGTAAAGGTAAACATGTGTGGAAGAATTTAAAATGTAACAGCTGTCTGTCACGGTTCACTGGAGCTCTCCATTTAACCACAAGATGTGTTTAACTGACAAAACATCTATATGTTCAGTCTTAAATCACTAAAGTCATTACAAATTAAGCTGAAATTGTGAAAACTGAAGTTTATTTAACAACTAAAGGAATTTGTGAGGAATCTGAGAAAACTGCATATGTCTGCAATAATTGTAATGAACTGTGAACAGAAAATATGTGATTGTTGCAAATTTTAAAATACCCAAAGGGATTATTTCTAATCCAACTCCATTCCAGATATTCTTTTTTGTTTTGTTCCAAACGAGTTGAGCTTTAGACGGCTTGCTAAAATTTCAGCGTGCTGCAAAACCAAGACTACTGTTGGGTTCAACTATCTGACAGTTCTGGTTGGGTAAACTATCTGATGGCAAACCACACAACTCCATGGGCTGATTTTCAAATACTTGGTGTGAATTTTCCCATGCTCCATTTGGGTTTATCACACATGATTAAATGGGGTTATCACTGCCTCACTGCTGAGCACAATGTGAAATCCTGGTGCACTATTTAGGAAGGGGAGAAACTGAAAAAATGAAAGCTGTTTCCTAAATTTACAACTAGTTTATTGTCTCTGTGTGTTTGGCTGTGGATGAGCATTCAAGAGTCCAATCAACAGAACAGTTTGGTTTCAAAATGTTTAACAACTGAATATAAAAATCTATATTTTAAAGCAAAAATATGACTGATTTCTGAGGAGAATTGTTGAACTTTGTTAAAATGGAATACAGTTCATAGTCTGAAAATCCCTCATCCTTGTCTGCATGTGTAGTCATTGGGCATGGCCTGATCTGATCTCAAGTTTTGGATTGAGGTTTTGATAAAAAATTGATTGATTGGTATCAGATGTGTAAGGTGACACTCAGCCCCAGTCTCTATTGCTGACTTACTTTCTATGATTTACAGAGCGTAATACCACACCGACTCTTTTCTGGCCTGGAGGAAAGAGCTGCTTTCATCTGTAGCAGGAGGAATGCTCAAGAAGACCAACAACTAATGAAAATGTCTATAAAATCACTTTTATTCTGCTAAATTCACGACTAAATACTTGGTTTAATGTAAATAAGAAATTCTATATCAGTGGAATACCTAAAACTCAATTTCTCTCATTACATGTGTTTTCTTTATTTTTTATAACAAGTCATAGCACATGAGAACATCACATTGAGCTGCCTTCACAGATTATAAACACTGTTGGAAATGCCATTTATAGATACAGCCAGCTCTTTAAAATCATTAGCTTGTATTTATGAATGCTGGTTGTGCCTAACTCCCATTAGCATGCTGCTTGCAGGAATAATGAGACAAATCCTGTAATCTGTATAGGTAAAATGTCTCCCTACACTGTGATCCTCTATAGAAATGATACATTTTTAAATCTTTAATGTATTTATGGTAAAGTCTTCTAGTTTGTGTAATAAAACATAAGGTGTATCAGACTGAGAATCAGAAATAGCAGATACTTAACCTTAAATGACTCGTATTGGGGACAAAAAAAAAATCATGGTCATAAATCAATATAAAAAAAAAACACATCCAGTCTCTTTAAAGTGAAGGACTTGTTAATTTTAGCAAGAGAATTTCAATTCACAACCTACAAATACATTTGAAAAAAATAACAACGCGGCTGTACTCGAGAGTCTGAGAGGTAAATTAACCTGCCTGCAGCTCTGATGGATGATCAACACAAAATAGTTGGTGAATCAATAGGTTACACATGCGGGAAAAGGAGGCCTCAAATAGTAGAGGGTCTTTAATCCCATTTTTATCACCCAAAAAATAGAAAATTGTATTTCTGATTCAAAAACTTAAAGGTCAATTTACAATTTCTCTCACTTTTTAAGGCACATCATGCTGCTTGTGCCTGCTGCAGGTTTAGAGAATAAAAAGCTGCAGATGATGCATCACTGAAGTGATGGGAATACTGGTGCACTTAAAGCATCTTGAAAGGGAAGTCAATTTACTGAAGCAGGTGTTGTAATAATCTGAATGCGACAAGAATGTGACCATGTGTGATGGAGAAATAATTAAAAAGGTACGTTTTAATCACATTATTACTATTTAAGCTCCCTGGGACAACCACAACTTCCAAAGGAGACAGAAAAATCTAAGCATCATCAAAAAATTCTGGGAGGGAAAGCTAATTTTTCTAATAACAAAAACAAAGAAACACAGCTATTGCCTTCCAATTAGCAGCCCGAAATGCATGGTCTGTTGCTTCAATCTACCACTGTGAAAGAGTGGAATAATAATATGACCAACAGGGAAAACCGGCATAGAGTCACAAAGAGAAACTAACTTAAGGCAGCATCAATGAACAGTAAGGTAAAAGCACACAGAGAGTGAAGACTCCAGTTAGCTGCATTTTACAAATCCTCTTAAATTAGGTCATCACCATTTCATTATTCACTAGGGATCTGAATGTTCTGAGAGATAAAGCAAACTGCTGGAATAAAAATCTCCAAGTCTATAGAGACTATGACAAATGTGAAGAGTGAACCCCCCCACCCCACCCCATCATTCAATTTGTGCTGAGGCATAAAACATAAGTAGAACTAAAAGAAAGGTTAAGTTCAACTGTTTTTATCCACGATGCCTGAACGCAGCGCTCAACTGGCTGTAAAAAAAAAGAAAAATTGACAAAAGAAAGTAAAGATAGATTTTTTTGTTTTGTTGAATTGAATATGTTGTTTGATTTTACAAATATTGTAAAAATTCTGTTTGCAAATTTCTCAAAAATATCAACATCTTTTTGAAGGTTTACTGGAATCTTTGAGCCGTAATATATATATATATACTATAGCCGTAACCTAACGGTTAATTCTCAACTGACATGCTGCTGCGTTTTTCCACAAGCTGTTCACAATTCTGGCTTGGAATTCATACTGAAACTAACCATTTCCCCTCCTTTAAACCTGTGTTTGCCCAAGCAGGTGGCTGCAGAACATGTTGCCACTGACTGCATACACGTCTGAATAGCGTATATAGTGTAAATATAATTAACCAGCCTGCTTGCACATACACACAGGCTGACTCTGAAAACAAAAAATCAGTGGTTCTTTGAAAAATTTGGTCCCTCTCACCTGAATGTCTATTCTCAGCACAACGTCAAAGACCTAAAAACACCTCCTCTAACACCCTGCTCACTGTCACGCAGCTTCCCGGCAAACAAAGAACAAGCAGGATCAGTAATATACCTGCATGCTGCAGGAGAACGTGTGCTATTATTTATGTTACTACAAAAATAGCACCCTTCTTGTGCTGGATAACACAAGAAGCCTTGTTGAAACAAACCGGTACAAATTGAAATTGAAATAAAAGCTTAGTGTCTAAACAAATTATGTTGATGAAGTCCAATAAGTTAGGAGGAAGTCTTGATGCTTGTTTGAAATGAGACAACATTTAGAAGGAAAACCAAAACATTGGGAGTCTGAAGACTAATTTTCAGTCAAGCTAGCTGCTATTTATTTACTGTTATGAACTTAAAACAATGTTAAATATCCTCTAAAAGAAACAAAGCTATGAAATTCTGTTTAAAAGTATCAATATCAATCAAAACAAGCACATTCCGAGAACACAAAGAAAAAAAGTAAATCTTAAGAAAACATTGTGATGCTTTAAAACAAATGCTACCAAATACGCTATAAACCGCTCAAATGCAGGTTTGAAAGTCAGCCTGAGTTTGTGCATTAGACAAAATTTGCCTCTAACAAGTTTCTACTACACTCTGGTCTTAATTCATCCATTAGATAAAGCCACTTAATCCTTTGGGACATTGGACTCAGTCCCAGCTGAACGTGTTTGATTGGTTGCTAATTCTTCACAGAACTACAGACAAGACAGAAAACTATTTATTCTCTCGTCTGCATCTAGTTCATAAGCACCATTTTACAAGGGTTTTATTTTGGATTGTGGCAGGAAATCAAAGCAAATGACAAAGAAGAATACCACAAACAACTCAAAGATAAATCCTCTCATGTGCATTGTTGTACTGAGAAATTAAATGTGTAAAAGGACATGTAAATGTGAACTCTTTGGCTAGAAGCACTCATCAAGGCAAAAGCAGTGGCAAAATGGAAATGATCAAATAACAGTCTGAGAAAATGAAACCAAACTGAGCTTTTTAAGCAAAAAAAAAAGTTGCAACTTTTTAAGACTTGGGAGGTGGTAACTATATATTTTTTTCCTGTGAAGTGTGGTATATAGATAATTAGATATCTGCATGTAAACAAATGAAATGAATTCAAAGCTATAGTCCAACACAAATCAAATGCCAAGTTTTGTAGAGTTCAAAAGAAATTCAATGTCAGTGATGTTTTCAACCGACTCAAGCAAAAAGGGAAAATATCCCGATGCAGCAGACATTTCAACAAGAAATATAATAAAGAAAGAAAAAAAGAAACAAAATGTGTCAGCTCTAAATCCTGATGAATTCTCCAGATCAACAGTTTCCCATAAGTTTTGGGGTGGAACAAAAGTGTTGGTAACTAAATAAAGAGGACTTGTGTCTAGTTTAAAACTCACACAAGTCTACAGCAGTCTTTTGTCAGAAAACGTGTGAGTAAAACTTATCAAAAAAAGAAAAACCTTAAGAGACATACCCTGGTTTGAAAAAATCGTTTTCAAAAGAACAAAAGAAAAACTTGTGATGATGCCAACAGGTCCCTCAGGGGACACAAGGCTGCTGGAATGGTTGATGATTTTAAGTTCTCCTCTGATGGCTGCTGCTCTGCTTTAACTCTTCATATCGTGGGTTTTTTGCAAATAACTGGTTGAGTGGAGAAGTAAATTTATAAAAGAGTGAGAATTTGGTAAAGGAGAAGACTTTGCAACAGACTGAGTGATGTTTCTGTACACAAGTGTGTAGAGTAATGTAGTTAGTCCACTGAAGAACAGAGGGAGTTGTTCATAAAATCCAAAGGGCTGCTCCAGTATATCCTCAGTTTAACTTCTGAGGTCTTTTTTATTCATAGAGATTGAATCAAAGCATTTTCTTTCAATTTCGTGCAGATGGTGGATGTTGAATTCAGCTTTAATTTCTTTCTTTTGGTCTAAGGAAAGATGCTCGTGTATAAACTGAGCTTTACATCAAAACTGCATTCATGAAAGATTATACAAACATTGATAAATTGGTAGGTGAGCGACCATTTGTAAAAGCTTTCAAAAGAGTTTCCAAAGCTTTTTTTTTTAAATAAGAGTTTTTCTGTAGGTTTTGAAATATTTGAACACATGCAAAAATGTTGTGAGACAAATTTTCTTCCAAAATGCTGACAAGTTACTGCAGATCTCTGAAGCCCTTGTCAATTAAGTATTTATGGGTTAGAAAGTGTGAGAAAAGTGTGACAACTGTGGAAGGTGTTGACAACCTGAGAAAATAAGAAAGGGACCGGTTGGAATCAAACAAAACAGAAGAATCGGGCATTCTGGGTCCGAAACAGAGGCAACAAAGTTACCCTCGATTCCGTTGTATCCAGTACAATAAAAATTAATGATTATTCTATGAACAAAATTAAGACACGTTGTCATACAACTTTGACAGTAAAATATAAACATTTTCACATATTTTGCATTTTTTTAAACATATGCAAAATTGTGTTATGTACAAATTCAGTATAATTCCCACCTAAATGTATTTTCTCAAAATGTCCTGTCTGCAGCTAAAAGCCAACAATTACCACCCAGTGAGATGCAATATAAATAGATGAGCATAATAAAATGACAAATTAGAAACGGAATAAGATGAGCAACAGGCCAACTATTAGATGCACCTGAAAAGGGGGAAAAAAAACAACATAGCACTTAATCTAGCCAAAACTGAGTCAGCACAAAAAGTACCTTATAATGCACTTATTCATGTTTCTCAGTCATTGCATTTTTAAATTCAAACTGACATTAAAATATTTCAAAATCCTTTAAAAGGTTATTTGTTATCGTAAAGTAGTGCTGAGCCTTTATTTATTATCTTGCACTACTTAAGGCTTCTTGTGAATTTATCCATTTGCTGATTTTCACTGATGATGGCTTATGGCTAAAATAAGCATCACATCTGAGAAACACTGAGCACACACAGAGACAGAATGAAGACTCCTCACTAACTGGTCCAGCCAATTAGTGTGAACAAAACTTTCTGATGTAAGAATACTGCAACACCACACAGTTCACCAATACAGACACAACCAGAGGATGAATCTGCACGTGGACAGGCCAGGGATTAAACCACTAACACAGAAATTATTAGATGAGTTTCACTCCTCCTTTAAAAAAAAAAAAGAAAAGCTACTTTTCATGACAACTCATGCTCTGAAATAGAAATGAGAGTGTTTGTTTTTAGCATTTAAATAGAGTAACAAAACTATCAAAAATCAATATTGTATTATAAAAGTACAGGGAGGCATTGGGTTTATATAAAATACATGATCTAACAGGAAAAACAATCCATTTCTCCAAAAGGTCACTAAGCTATAAAGCTGCTCAAACATGCCCACGTGTGCACAAGCCCTCCTCATTCCTCTATGACACTGCAGTCACTCATATTTTACCAATAATTCAGGGAATTATAACCCAGAAGCCATGAAAAAGCATTTTAGACCTTTTCTCACTCTAAGTAATCACTTTATTAGTGACACAAAGATGAGTTTGTGCTATTATATAGATCCAGAGGGTGCAATGAAATTTGACTCTGCAGCAAAGTAGCAATAAAATAAAAAGGAGAAGTTGACTAAGAATCAATATGACATATATTCATTTTGTTTGTTTCACAATGGATACACTGCAGTAACACGCTAGCTTCAGATCGATTGGTAAAAAGGAATTCAAGGAGTGTTGTTCATGCCTTAACTAAACGGTTCTGCAAGTTTAATTTAAATATTTAAATGTGTTTAATTATTATTTTTCAAACACACTTTACAAATGAATAATTCAACTGCATATTTTAAAATGCAGTGCATAATGTCCACTATTTTCCACTTTGTGCATTCAATTCTAGTCTAGTTTCTAAAGTGGGTTACAAAACATGCATCAAATGAAATACGTATTAAGTCTATAATTTAAAAATTTGCAGACATATCTTTTGGTAGGTGTGGGGGGTGGTGTGTGTGTATCTGTGTGTATAGGAAGGGGGGGTCTCCAAAGCTGACTCTTAGGCTACGTTCATACTGCAGCCTGATGTGGGACAAATCTGATTTTTTTTTGCGTATATCTAATATTTTGATGACAGTCTAAAAGGCGCAAGCGCTATTTTTTTTTTTTTTTACAAATATGACCCAGGTCACTATCATATGCTCTCCCTAATCAGAGACACATCTGATGTTTTTCAACACGTCATCAGTGTAAACAGTCCAGTCACATTTCATCTGACTTTTACATCAATAACACGTGACGGACTTCACAAATCTGCTCCAGAGAAGGTGGGAAGCCTGGAGTATACCGATCACTTAAGCTATAATGTTAAAGTGCCCATGACATCGTTTTCTGTGTTTTCTGACTTATCTATCATGTTGCAACATTGAGTTCTCACCTTAAACCTGCCAGAAAGAGCAAAAAACGGCATCCATCTGTCTCCTAGTACAGCCAGTGAGAAGCTCTTCAAGATTTCAGACCCAGGTTTCAAACAGTTTTTTTCACTCCAGCCCGCTATGAGGTCATGGTGATCCGGACTTGCTTATATGGTAAATTCTCCTCCCACATGCACGTTCACGACACCTGGAGCGAGGCAGTGCCGCCGCCATTGCCCATAGACCGTGTAGTGTTTAGTTTCAGTTTCATTTCTCTTTCACGCGACGGCACTGCCCCCTGCTGCAGCAGAAGTGTCAGGCTGCCAAATAAGGAGAAACCCAGCAGAACCGGAAGGCGGCGCTTTCTTCTGATCTCCGAGTTGCTCGTTAGGAAATAATTACAGCGTATTTTGAGTTATAATGGTGCAACGCTAATCTAGAGGCATCAAAGATTACACCTGTTTAATATAAAGTGATTTAAATATCGAGTCATGGGCACTTTAATGACCACGCAAAACAATCAGATCTCTGCCAAAAATCTTAATAGTTTATTAAGACCTGCAGTGCGAACATTGCTTTAGATGCAACCAATCGTTAAATCATTACAAAAATGTATCAATGCACCTATCAGATCAATGTATCAGGAATCTATTTATATGCATTTAAAGCTGCACTCAGCATGTTGGTAAACAATGTAGCTTTTAACGTTTTTTTTTTTTTTTGCCTCTTAACAACGTTCTAACATAGTATAGCTATAAATATATTCTGGAGATTTTTAAAAATCGTTTGGACCGAACGATAGGATTTATCATTTAAACTTTAAGCACAGTCTACCACAGCTTCCACCAATAAAACTGTAAAAGTTTGAGAAGAATACATGAACCTCAGCAGCTGAAAACCCAAAAGCAAGCTTGAAGAGAGACTTGGCACATAGAGGGAACAGGGATTAAACGACCACATTTCTGGCCAAAAAGACATCAGGTAGAGCAGATGAAGCTAAATGTAACAAAGATGAGGAGTTTGGCAGACAAGGGCGAAAAAAAGAGGCGAGAGTTTAAGGTTAATGCAGGGGTTAAATTAGGTTTGGGAATGCCAGTGAACAGTTCTGTTTCTTGATCCATGTTGAAGCTCTGCCCAGTCTGGTGCCACATCACAGCTTACAGGAACTGTGTTGTGCCGAACAAACAGATGTAGAGTTCTTTTCTTTGATTATTAAAATAGTTGGACCATCATGCGGCAGCAGCAGCACCAGCAGCATTAATATTCCCTTCCAAATTGAGGGTTGGGGCTCCTTTGGGCAATTTACGTGAAACACTGTGACACATGTATACCCTTTTACCGTCTGAAGCAGTAAGCAGTCAAGCTCAGGATATATCAAGCAGTTCAGAGCTGAACATGTAATTTTCATCAAAAGTCCAAATGTCACTTGTCTAGAAAAACATTTTACTCCCTTCTAGTGTGACAGGTAATGTTACAAAGTTTTCAATTTTGCTGAAGCGGTATTATTTGCACTGAATGACGGAATTTGTCTGATGATGGGAGACAAAATCATAAAAACATTCTAGTAAAAAAACAACATGTAGGCTATTAGTTATTAAATATAAAGTATATACAGATAAGGTTTACAGTGAAGTACCAGAGGTAATAACATTTGTTCTGATATACACATTCTGATTCTATGTGAAATACTAAAGAACTGCAGAAGCAAAAAACCTCAGAAGTATTCACATATATTTACTATATCTGAGCACGGTTACGATGGGTCTATAACACTGGATAGGGTTAGTGCTGCTACAGGACCACAGGCCAAATGTTCATAAAGGTGAACAGTATTTGTTCTATAAGTATTTCAAGCTAAAACACTACTTCAGGTTACTGGTAATTACTCAGTGACAAATAAAATTCTTACCTCCACCACTAACGTCACCCCTTAAAGCAACGTAAGACAAAACATGTACATAGAAAAAGACAAAGTGACAGAAACTCACACACATCACAATAAGTGTAATTATTTCCAATTATTCACACTGCTGATTAATATAATTCACATAGTGTCACCACAATAAGGAACTCTACCAAACTGCTGACATGAACAGAGCAAATAAAACCACATTTTTCTGGGATCGAGTCTTAAGGTGGACATATTCACCACAAGTTCTAACACTGAGAACGACCTCCGATGACGGCATGTCTCTCTGCTAAGCTAATCTGGGATATGTTTTGGTTTCTTCACCAGTCCAATGGATGCGGTGGAGTGGGAACCTTTGTCTGTGGGTCACCTGTGTTCCAAATAAAACTACAATGGCAAAAGCACTTAAAGGATGGCTTTACTGTCATGGTAAGTTTTATGAAAACAATGCTCTTGTCTAGAAAAAGTATTGCAGAAGTTATTGAGCAATTTGGTGCAATGTTGCCACCTTGTGGTAACATTATCAGCATGTTACAAACATATTTACTAGACATCTGACTGGAATCTGGAATGAAAAAAAAAAATCAACCACCCCTCTTTGTGGCTGCTTCCAGTACGATTTTAAATCCATCTCCTTCCATTTAGAAATATGGGACTTGTATTCCTACTCAAAAATAAACATGCAACTTAGATATGTATCTTTTCTAAGTATGGTTACTGCAAAATGCATGTTAAAACATGCAGTTGCTTATCAAAATGATAGATAACTCTTTAAATGCTGGTGAAATGTATAAGCATTATAATCAATAACCATTCTTACTTTTGGAGGAGTGCAGAAGATATACTGTACTTCACTTTCTCTTTAAACATTTGTAATGGCAGACTTTACTGTGATATTTTGGCTGTAAATAAAAATGATAGAATTCAGTAACTAAAATCAACATATCTGTCTAGAATCCCAGTACTCCATCACTAAAGCAAGAAACAGTTATGGTTGAAACTCACATCACAGTATTTGGCAGCATTTCGAAGGAAATCATAAAGAGAGGAAAATACAGCGTCACTGTTTATGTACATCTCTTCTCTTACTTACATGTACTGAGGTGAAATCTGCAACAGGAAACTGAAAGATGATGAAGCCATTAAATCTAATCCACAGAAGTCCACATATACACACTGCCTTTCACACAGAGAAACACACATTCAAAGGCACAAAGGTTACACCCACATGTAAGCACACGTTTTTTTTTGTGTGTGCAAATTGTAGCTCGCATGCTTGATTTCCCAGTGCATTAAGCCCCATGCATGCATAACCCTAACATATGTAGGGGCTAATACAGTTAGAGCCCAGGTCTTTGCTTCCATGTCTCCTCGCATAATGATATTAGGGTTGATTCTATAGTTTGATCCAGCTATCAATGTCAATCATGTTAGCACTGCTCAAAGCAGCAAGCCCTTCAGGGGGATTGGCGCTGAAGGAAAGGGGGAGGGCTGCAGCTTTCTAATGCAATAAAGCTGCCAGATCTGAGAGCTTTTTATTACATTAATATGTTCCTGGATAATTCTATCTTTTCTACTAATATGACTTAACCTAAAACCTCAATCAGAGTCCCATTTATTGAATCACCTCAGCAAGAGATGGTGACACAAGAGCAATCAGACAGCCAGTTTCTTGCTACCATCCATAGAGGGTTTTGTGTCTCCTCCAGCCACAGAGAAAGGCATAATTACCATGAGGAGTACAGCATTCAGCATTCTGTAAGAGCTGCTGTTTGCACATTTAGTGAGCCCACAGACAAAACAAGTGGTGCATCTAGGGACTTGGGTTGTTATCAGATGTATGAGGAGGTGTTCCGCAGATTACTCCATCGACTTTCTGCGGTACGCTAAACTGTGTGGTCCAGCGTGAGGGTTGAAACAATAATTGATGCAAGTTAGATATCATTAGACTCAATGATCAAGTCAAATTGACTTTTATGTCAGAGGGATTTTTCTTGCAGATATTGATTACAGTAGCTTTGGGGTTTTCATTTGGCAATAATTTGATAAACCCTGCAAAAATATGAGAGAGTCAATAGCCCTGATCAATCCAAATGCTGCTTTACCTTCATAAATTAGTTAGGAAGTTGAAGGGCAGATCCGTTATCACTCAAAATGACTTACAAGTATTTTCCAATGAGACGTATGGAGGTCATGGGGAGGTGTGAGACTCCCACTGGAGTTTTCCTCAGTGCACAAGTATTAAAATGTACAAACTCTAGAGAACATGTAGAGTTATGTCTTAGGATCCAGAACTGGACGATCAGTAAATTAGGAAAAACTTTAGAAAAGTTATTTTTCAAACTTGGCCTGTTTAAACACATAATGTTTTGAGTTACATTAAAGCTTAAATTGTTTTTATCCTCTAAATCACCCTTGAAATATTTGGGGTAAACATCCCAATAAAAAAACGGGTGACAACGTCACTCGATTTGAAGTTTGGTCCGCTCAGAATTTCCGGTCGGAGCAAGTTTTGTGCTCAAAGGGGAAAAGAGAAGATGGAAATAAGAGTCCATAGAGAATTCCTAAATACATCTTCCAACAATTTGGTGAAGGTGAAGCTGGAACTAGTGAAGTCAACGTAGAGCAAGGTAAGCTGCCTTCTAACAGCCTGCTAACCTAAGCTAGCTGCTTCTAATATTAAGGCTGTATAAAGCCTGACACAACATGTTAGCTTAGAAACAGCTTGGTAACACAGATGGAGGATGAGACAGGTGAATGCAGTCACGTGACCGCTGCCCCACAACGGAGGGACAGAGTCAGGCTGCTGATGAAGTGAGAAAAGCGTGCTCTCATGCGTGCGTCACAAGAGTCTGGGAATGATGGAGTGACCTAGTTCCTGTCGGAGAGTTTGAGCAGAATGGGTCAAAGACAGATCAGCTAAAATGATCCAGTCACCTGATGGAAAAACGAACGCCTTTATCAGGGAGGGTAAAGGGATTACCAGATTCAGAGAACAGAGAATTCCCAAACTATCTGACATATTCCACATCCCACATGGACAGGAAAAAAAAATTTATTAAAAAGATCCTTATTCTACCACCATGCTGCTGCTGATCTCCTTTAAAGTAGAGAATACGTAACCAGTGAACTAAGTTTAACAGATGGCATGAAAATATTCAATATAAAGACAGAAAGAAAGGAAGGATGTATGTATGGATGGATGGATAAGACATAGGGCTGCACAATTAATCGTTAAAAAATCGTGATCTCAATTCATACTTGTATGCAATCTCATTTCCAAATGACAACAAATTTTTAAAAGAGAAGACGATGATTGTACCGCATTTGATCCGGGACATAATCTGCATGAAAACAAGTGCTCCCTGTTGTTATTGTTAAACTTATTCACAGGTTGTGTACATAAGAGAAGACAAGAGAGACATTTTTTGTTTTTATGTTCAGTGTCAGCTGTTATGAAGTTGATGTGCAGGTAATAAGTGCAAAAAATATTTATATTGGAAAAAATTGTGAGAGAATTGTGATCGTAATTCTAAGCAAAAAAATTGTGATACTCATTTTATCCAGAATTGTGCAGCCCTGATAAGACAGACATTTTAATAATCCCTTTTGGGAATTTTTTTACTCACCCAAAAGGTAAAAATGTTGGATCACCTAACCACAATGAAAACGTTTTAGAATCATCTTGTGATTTGCATTTTTAAATACCTGCAACCTACAAGCTTAAATACAGAAATTAATCTCATGTTAAACGAGGGTGTCTGCAGACCTTCTAAAGATATTAAACCTGGCTGATTGACAAGAAACATGGCCATAACTAGAGAGATGTCAGTGGAAACAATAGAAAAGATAATAAAAATCCTTTCAGAAAGTAATTTAACACAAAATGAAGGAAAGATGATGTATGATCCCAACTTAACGTGTCTAAAACTTAGAGTGGGTACAATCCTAATGGGAAGCTTGTAAAAAGATACAGACCAAAAAACAGAAAAGTAACTAATACAGTACACCACGAGAATGAGGAACTGCACAATAAGGTTGCAGTACTGGTAACAGCTGTGATATAAAAAGTATCAATATCTTATAATTCTATTACAAGGTATGCAACAAATTTCCATCAGTTATCAGTAGATTCAGTGGTGCTACAACATTTTTTAAGAATAATAATGCATTTCACCTCAACAGAAAAGAACCACAAGATGTCCAGATCTCAATCTGACCGCAAATTTAAATCAAAATGAAAAAAGATAAATGAGAAATGACAAGGCTCAAATAAGCAAAGATATTTATTTTTTAATACATGAAATTCTGAACCTGACTGATGATTGTTTTCCTCTTTTCCTCTCCATTAGTGAAGATTGGCTCATTGTTTTATCCCCTCTAATTATTAAAAATCTAAATTGTTCACGCTTTTGTTTTTCCAAGCTAGAGTGCTCAGGTGACAAATAGGTTTTATGTTGTATACGTTATTTTTTTCTTCTGAAAGAAACTGATAAATGAACATTCTCAAAGACTAGTGATTTGATATTCATGTCAGGGGTTGTAGGTTTCATGCTTTTAAATTGCACCTTGAAGTGTGCACAAGCACCTGTACTCTTGCACTAACTTCCCTTTTCCTCAGGAAAGAGGAGCTGGGGTGTTCTGAGTGCTTTCTTGGTCTGGTTTGCCATAGAGGCCTTCAGTTAAGCTTTTATATTCCTATGTAGCTTTCAGGTTGCCTGTGGTGCGTATAGAGGGACTTTACGGTCAGCCTACAAAAGTTACTCATATGATGACCCTTCTGAACTGTAGGTCTCTCTCTAATAAACCCCTCCACTCCTGGGATTAATACTATCTAAAACCCTACAAATGCTTAAAATGCCCTTACCTCAATCATTTATGAGACTAAAAACCAACAAAAACACTTGGGTATGTGATTAAGATTAAAGCCCTTTCCTTGTAGAAAACCAATAGCCTCACACACACTAGTTAAGTTAAGTTAAAGCTATGTTTTCAAACGTTTTTAACATGCATTTCCTAACTATATCTGCTGATTGATGACACAAGAGAACCAAGTAAAGCCAAGTTATTTGTTATCTTCTGTAGATCTGTGTGTAGACAATAATTAAAGCTAAAAGCTATTGCTAAATAGAAGTGATGTGTTCAAAAGATGCTCCATACACATATAGTAAACAAAGTAAATCAGATCCTACTGCTGCCAACCCAAAAAACAAGATTAAAGCAGCCATAGATTCATTCTGTCTCTCTTTCACTTGAATTTAGTAACTTTACCATTAACGAAAATAAACATTTCAAACACAAACATGATTATTGTACATGTAGTTATTTTTTAACCATTAATACTGAAAAAGTCTGTAAATGTGTCTAGGTAATTGCAAAGTATCGAACAATAAAGTTTCATGGCGCATTCTTGCCTAGTTTCTAGATATATGCCGATGTCTAGTTCTGTTTAAGTTAAAGGTGAGCATGCGTTGGATTTACAGGAACAGGAAGTCTTCATCATGAACAAAAAGCAGCAGGGACTACCCATTTTAGATGAGTCACTAGTGAGAAAATAAAAACTTTGAAGGGAATTGTTCACCTTTATAAAACAAAGAACTATAGCTTACCTTGTAATTTAGAGGCATTACTCAAACTCAGACTGGCTTTGAAATAAAGGTAAAGGAAGTGGAAATTTGAATAATTATGAGTCATCAAATAAAAAGTTTTAGGAAGGAGGAAAAAAAAAGTTCAGCAGGTACGTCCTTAAGGTTTATCTACAGCAGTTTATAATCCTCTACAAACGTATCTGTGTTGCCAAAATGGCATATTTTTAAAATTTCTGACATAAATAAAACTCGAATCACTTTAAAATGGCTTCCTGAAAGTTTGTTCTCTCCATGTTCCCTCTGCTGTGCTGATACGATTAGGACAATAATCAATTCATTTTCAGAAGAACGTAATCAGACTTGCCCGGGGCAGAGATGGTCGTAGCCCCAGGGTAGAGACGAGGCTGATACCTCTCCTCCGCTGTCTAGTTTTCTCTCTGAGCAGGTGTCTCCATCCTGAGGCTGAGATCATCTCTCCAGGAGGCAGCGGCCGCTCTGCCTCACTTTGCCTCAGTCAGCCATGTCTGATCAGCTCTGTCAGCGTTTCACTCAGATTATTGTTTGGTTATTAAATTCAGTCGATTGCCTTCACGCTTGAATTGTGCGTTTAGATGGCTGTACAAAGGATGCTCATTATTTTAACAAAATTACTTGATATTTTGCAGTAAAATATTGTACAACCCACCTTCATCAGCAGCTATCCACCATGTTTAGCTTTAAAATAAATTATTAAAAAGAAACTCAATTCACCCCAGGGGTAAGAGGTGGCTGCAGGGTGTAGCAGTTCCACATAACTGATACATGTTACACTGCTTTTAAACCAAATACAACTGAAATAAAACTAATAGCCTTTTCCATTTTCAGCATGTTTATGCTCAAATAGCATTACACTCTGTGGTTTTGTTGGGTTTTTCATAATCACATTTTTCAGCAATAATTAGGCCATTATTATTTTTAACTTGACGGAGGAAGCCTGGCGCAGTGGGTCTGAGACAGAAAAAAGTACACTGACCAGCATGTGAACTGCCAGCTGTGTGGTAGACAGACGAAACTGATTCATCATGTATTTATTTTGCACAATCTGTTGTTGTCAATTTTACAGTCTTCATGTGAAACATTAAATTTGGCAACTGTTGGATTTGTTTTAAAAAACACACACACACATTTTGTAAAGACTGTATATCAAAGAGTAGCAGCTTTACTGAAAACTAGTACAGTATTGGCATTTAGGTACTGTTTCTCTATCAAAGCTGATTGAAGCTGAAGTCAATAAATACCTATAAATACTGCTGAGAGCTGCTTAAACACATTTCTATTGCATTCTAAACAAAATGCATGTTTAAGATGATTTTTGTTTGTTTTTGATCAATGTAAAAAAAAAGTTATGAAGTTGATGAACATGCTGTAACCCCAAAATCTCTGCAATTACTGGTCTCATGCATGATTTAGCAAAGTTATGTAAAGTAGGAAAAAACTTTAACCTCATGGTTTTTATATCAAGAAAAATATAATTATATAATTTTTGGTTGTTGTTCTTTAACAATAACAACATAACTGGTTACAGGGTTCTTCTGTCGTTGCCAGCACCTTACAGTGGTGATGCTTTACATCCACATAAATAGAACATAAATGCTCAAAATTATTATTTTACTTTCTTGCTTCATAGAAGTAAATGTTATTGTGCTAAACGCAATTTTACTCACATTTCAAGCACTTTAGTTAAAATTCAAGTTCTTTCAAAACCTTAAAAGTTCTTCTTTAGAATTCAAGCATTTTCATGAATTACAAGTGCCTGTATGAACATTGGAATTAAAAAATCTCCATAGGTTTTTCTTTTTTTATGCTTTTTTGCAGGAAATGCTTAAATAGGGACTCAAAATGTGCTCTACCTAATGTCAAATGATCCTTCTGTGTGCTGTTGGGGGAATATTCACAGCAGGGAGTCTCTGAGCCTTGCTTCATCTGCAGGTGGGAGTCTAAATGACTTTAACTGTGACCAGATTTTGTAGTTGTCCCTTGTTCAAATTAAGTCTAAAGTGATGAACATAAGAGTCCTAAGCTCTTAGCCACTTGTCCTAAATAGACTTTCAGTTTTTACCTGGGTCTGTTGTCTAAAGCAGCGTCTGGGCTGTGTCTTTGAGCCAGCCTTCAATGGCTTATGAAGCTAAGTTGCTCAAAGTAAGTGGTTTGCTGGTGCACAGTGGACTGCAGCTTGTCGTGTGGCGCATTAGGCGCTGACAGATGAGATTGAGAGCATGGGAAACCAATGATTTATTGCTGCGTCTAGGACATTTAAAGTGGCACGACTGCTAAATCTGGAGGGACCATGATGTGAGGATAAATGAAAAGGAAAGATGAATAAACACAGTGAATCAAACGAAGACAAATTATTGATTTGAATTTTGTCAAGATTTAATTGCATTTAAATAATACTAATTATCTAACTAGAAAAAAAATGTAAAGATTAAAGTGGTAAAAGAAGCAACAAGTGGATAATGAATAAAACACTAAGTATGATGAAAGCACGTGTTCAGCGATAACAAGGCCAACGTAGTAAGAACTGTGTGCTTCAGACAGATGTCTCAATTCAGGGCCAGTTTAAATCTTAATAAAACACCTTTGTGCTGGGTGGATTGTGTAACACATACTAAAAATGTGATTTAATTCTTAATCCATTACAGTCACATTCACATTCAGTCAATGGCATTTCTGAAATATATTTAAAGTTTAGCTTTACAAAGGACACAGTTTAATAGTACTTGTCAGTGCTATGTGGAGCATGAGTAATGCTAGAAAGTACTTCTAAAAACAGAAACTTATTTGTTGACACAAAATCCTTCTTAAATCATGTTTGAAAGTAATACAGACTGAAAGATCATTTATTCGTATTAAAGAAAGTCAAATAGTTTGATTTAAGTTTGTTTGACTGGTACAAAAAATGAAGTAAACAAAAAAGGACCCACAGCTCTGCATGTTTAGATGGTTCATACGATGACCAGAAATAAATAAAAGCAGCACAGTATGATGCAAAGTGCATGCTTGTATAAGAGAATGTCACAGAAAAACATCTTCCATGTGCAGCTGTGGGTTAGGATATGGAAGTATGGGACTTTATTGGATTCAAAAAATATAAATGGTTACTGAAAAAACTGTAAGTCTGTCTGAGAAGCAGACTGATGCTACGCATAATAACAAAATAAAACAAAAAGTTATTGAGAACACAAAAGCATTGCTTTACTAAAGTTAAATCATAATAAATGGACTTCCAGATTAATTTTACCTCCTATTTATTGTTCAAATGCTCACTTTACCTTTTTTTTATTTGGTGACAAAGAGAAGAAATGATGATTTAAGGCTGTCAGCAAAAGCACATATAAGCACACACAATTTACCATATGGAATGGGTCAGTGTGTAATCAGTCACCCAAATTGTTGATTGAGCACTTCACATGGAATCTCCCAGAGGAGCTGTGTGAGCAAGAAGGCCATCAGTCTCCCTCTAATGATCATCCTACCTCACAACTCCTGTTTAGTTTTATGTGCCACATTCAGCTAACTGTGACATTTGTGTGCTTGCTATCACACTCCCTAAATCCTTCCCCGTGCTGCTCACAGTTTTGCAAAGCTGCCCCTTTCACCTGCCATGCCTTCTGCCTATGGCTATATTCTGCCCAGGCTCCCTTGACCCAAGCTGGTAATGCATTACGCCCCAGATCAATTGATAGATTGGCCCTGTCTGAGCTGCCGTAACTAAATCAGCTGCTCTTGATGATTCAGCACCGGCCAGGGAGCCGGGCCTGCTGTCACCAATCACAGATCACCAGCAGCAGAGACAGGTATGGACATTCTCCTGTCACTTGAACCTAATTTATTGCCAGCAACCACATTGATTAACCTTGTGCTGTGGTTCAAGCTTCCGATAAAAATTTGTGTGTTAGTAGGGAGGGGGCGCTTATGAAGATGGAGGAGGAAACATAAAGGCAACTGGATGTTTACACTACTTCAGTAAACTTTGGGGGGGGGAAACGCTTGCTCTATAAAATCAGGAGAGCTTTGTTGATAATCATTTCTGTGATAAACATTTGGAAGCAATAATTTTGTACTGAAAAGACTCTTAAGGACTAAGACATTTTTGCATTACACTCCCAGTTTCTGTATTATTCACTCTTTTTTTTCATACCTGCTTTGTCACAGTCAGCGTTGCAGCTACATCAATTATCACCATAAACCCGTTCCACAACTAACACACATGGATACACAGCCTCACTTTCCATTTGTTGACCTAAGGCTATACATTCACACACCGGGCATATTGGCCTAAATCTGACTCTCTTTTTTTTTTTGCCCAAAGTGAAGATTTTGCTCATTAACCTTTGAATTGATTTACACAAGCTGACATGTGTAGCATCCATATTTACTTCCCTAAACACAGAAATTATAATTTATTTAGAACTGTTATATGACTATAGTCACCAACAATTAACAGATACCAAAACTATGCAACTGGTAGTGTTTTAGTCATCAAAATGTGTAAATTTCTATTTGTTAAACATTTACACAATCTATGCGGAGTCTAGTTGATTGCCATTTGATACTCCAGTGTTTTAGCTGTCCTTATTTGCTCTTAGCTTTGTGTTATTTCATCCATCGTGTTTTAACAGCTCAGACTCTGAGTTGCTTCCTGCACAGTTCAGAGTAAACTATCTGATTTGCCCCTCAGTTATCACACTGCTTTCTTCTGCCTGCGTGAATGTCAAACCTGTTTACTGAATAAAAAACAGTTTTATCAGAATCTCTTCATTGTGTGGTTGAGGAGGATGTGATGCGGGTCTTGACAGTGCATGACATTACCGACATTTGCTCTGATGGTCTCAGGTGGTGGTTTCAAAATTATTTTCTTAGGTGAAATTTTATACACAATAAATGGAACTTTGTGCTTTTGAATCATTAAAGCTGTTGCTCAAAAAAGTATTTTAAAAAATGTAGTTATGTAATATTCAAAAATCAATTATTCCTATTTATGTAAAATCTGAGCCTTAAAAAGCCCAGCTGTTGTGTTTTTGTTTTTTATCCTTCATTTACCAACTGTGGGTATTAGGCCGATTGTTTTCATCTTCTAAATAATATATTTTAGTGACTGGTTTAGTAACATCCTCTAAAGACACACTGAGCTACTGATATAACCTTATTGGGGATGCTTGGATTAACAAAACAACAACAAAAAGCATTTTGTTCATAACGCCTTTATGATTTACTCTCAGCTCTTAGCTTGGACAGCCAGAGGCTGTCAACAATCTCCCAGCTGTAGCCTCTGAAACACAACTCATGGGCCTAATGAACCAAAGCACAATTACTTGAGCACAAAGCTGCCATGACTTAAGAGAAAAAGGAGCTTGTGGGTGTACAGGACAAAAAAAAAAAACAGTTTTTCTGATGGTGTCATCAGAATCAAACTTGAACACTCAAATGTTTAACAAAAAATATTTTCTTTTCCGTGATCTATCAAATTGAATTTAAAAAATTTCATAAATAATAACTTGTTTGACCTTTTCTGTGTAAAACTACAGCAATGGGTGGTAAGATGTTGACAATTTTGCAACAACAATGGGTCTGTTTCCAGTGAAAGAAATCAAAGATTATCTGACACACAGTCTGGAAATAAACTGACATCTGTCCTACCGTATCTGGTTTCAAAAACTTCTGATCCCTTTCACTGATCTGACGAGTGCCGCTCCATCCAATCATAGTAATGGTTTGCTCATGACAGCAGACTGACAAGATCCAATGCTGCCAATCCCAGATTCAGAAAAGCAGGTGCTCTTTTTTCTCTTCCATAGCATGAATCATCTCTTATGGGGAACTAGGATTTCATGCCTGCAGACACTAGAGGATTTATTCAAGAGCCAGGCATAACAAAGACAGATTTATTTTCCATCTTGTTTTGAGATCTTAAAAGCTCCTGTCACAAAACAGCAAGATAAAAATGAAGTTCATTATTTGAAGAGATTTAAATATATGACCATTATTAAAGAATTACCTGTAGTTTCTAATTATAATAAAAGCTATATTCAATATCGGACAAATACAACACGAGTGAAATAATAAAATGTTCAAAAATATGATTTCATTGTTTAAAAGGAAAAAAATCCATCCAAACCAACCTGGCCCTGTGGGAAAAAGCTAATTATACTGATTACATACGGTATGTATTTTGACTCCAGCATAAGAATGTGTCCCTGATTCTGACTGATGTCTACTACAGGAAGGATCACAATTATTCGTTAGGTGTTACATACAACAAGCCACTAATGGAGAGTGTTTCATAAAGATTTTTCACTCAACAGAAGAAGAAAGGGAATCAATACAATAGAAAGTGGTTTTTCAGTTGCACATTGTTCACAAGTGACCTGTTGGATCAGCCATTAGTGCACATTTTAGAGGCCTTTGGGCAAACGACGAATAAATATATTGTAATGTAATGTGTTATTTACTTTATTTTGAAAAGCTGCTTTAAGGCTTACTTAAATTTTCAGAGTAGTGAATACGTCCTTGAAGGACAAATCCCATAGTCAAACTAGAGTTCCCTCATTGAGACCTCAACTGAAGAATAATCCTTCGTCAGATTCTTTCAATTTAAACCTTCCAATGACAAGTTAGAATTTTAAGTCTCATTTTATTAGAACATGAGAATCAGCCTTTTAATGAAGCCAAAATTTCCCAATAGTCAAAAGTAATTAAAGACCTCTGTATTTTTAGTATTTTTGTTTACATACAACTGTAGAACTGTAAGTAAATCCCTGAGCACCATGTGAAATGCATAAATCATTCTAGTCATGATTGTTTAGACTGCAGTAGATCCTTGTCATGATGTTTCCATACAGCAACCACCTGAAGTGATGTCAGACGTCTATAACGACGTGCAACATTTGGTTTGTTTCATTCTGCTGTTAAAATAGGGCCATACCACATATGTCCTGTTGAAGGTGGCTCGCTCCCATTGCAGATATGAAGAGTAAACTATAAACTAACAAAAACACAATAATATTGTAGGGAGGCAGTAGCTCAATGGTAGGGTGTTGGGTCTTGAAACCGGAGGGTTGCAGGATCAAATCCCTGCTCCGGCTGGGTTACTTTGTCAACGTGTCCTTGGGCAAGACACTTTACCCTCATTGCCTGCTGGTGGTGGTGGTCAGAGGGCTGGTGGCGCCTCTCTGTGTCTGGGTCACTCGCCTCTGTAGCTCCATCAGCATGTGAATGACTGACTGATGTAATGCGCTTTCGAAAAGCGCTATACAAATGCAAAGACAAGACATATACATTTGCAACTGTTGCATACATGATTCTAAATACCACACTTGAAGAGATTTGAACCTGATTGTTTCTAGTACCAAGAGGGGTTTTTTCAGAATCACCATTTAAAGTCAATATAACGGTCTATAAGATGAGTCTGTGATTAATATGATTACTGTCTTATGAGCTGCCATTTAATGGTAAAATCATTAATACTGTTAAAAAAATAAAGTAATGACTCTTAGGTCAGTGATGGAGTATGCAAGAGCCCCTATAATTTTCATTGATTTAGACACAGTTTATGGCCAGCATTTCACAAAGGGGTGGTTTGAAGAAAATATATCAAATGTGAGCAATGGATAATCACCATCTTACTCAGTCACATGACCTTTAAACAGTTTTTCCAATAACACTGTTGTATTAGAAACATATCTCATAAATGAAGAGCTCAATGCAGCTTTCTCAATGTAGAAATCACTACTGCTGAGCTGGAGGCTCAGTGGCTGTATGCTACAAATGACTGCACAACAAATGGTGGAATAAATGTAACAATTTAATTTTGATGTACATTTGTAAAAGATATTAAGTTGTGTTAGTCACATGGTACCATATTTATTAAATATTATTATTATGGATAACTAAGGATAATTCATAATACTGGTTACAGACAAACCCACTATTCTTAAAATCATGAATATTAAAATATCCTGATCCTTCAAACAGCACAGCTAATGTATAAAGTAATAAATGTAATTCTTACAGACAATATCTTCAAACTGTTTTGTAAAAGAGATGAGAGGTATCCATTAAGAGGGGAGTTACCATTCAAACATGCTAGAGTTCAAACTTTAAAAACCGTTAGGTTGTCTGTGTGGAGAGAAACGCTGGAACAGACTGAGATGAACTGAGGTGATGTCCAAGCAGTTTAAAAATAGGGTTTTTACAAGGTACAAGGAGGAAGAAGGACTCTCACAAAATGTGCCTAAACACTAAACATACTGTGTGTATTTATATGTGCATGCTAGTTGTAATGGTCCCATCTGTGCATGTTATGTAAATACATTGCAAAATAAATCTTTGTTCACAAACTACTGGAGTTATTTAGAGGAAACGTTACATAAGAAAAACAGATTAACTAATTATTGGATGTAGAGAAGGGGTGGGACAAAATAAGCTTATGCTTCTTCATATACACTCTTTTTTTTTAATAATAATTCTGAATTGTAATAATACAATCCATCATCCATCATTTTTGCTGTTACTGCCTATTCTACTTCAAAGAACTAAACTAGATATTTTTAAATGTTCTGGTCTTGATCAACTATAAGCATCAGAAACAAAGCTAATGTTAAATAGTAATCTACATTATAAGGATAAATACTTCTTTTTTGCAGAAAAACGTTTACATTTTAAAAGGTATCCTGTGAGAAAATGATTAGATCAGATGTCTTTGTATAGGGTGGTTTTGTTGGGTAGGAGGAATATTTCAGCAGGCTTCATTGTGTCTAAATGATTTAGGATTCATCTTTGGTTGACTTGTTGAGATGTAACATGCTCCACGCTTTACTTTAAAGTCAAATATTAATTAAATAATCATAAAAAATAGGTAATTAATAATGTTCTGTCATAATATTGACAATATTACATATTAATATTTAAAGTGGTGACTGTTGTTAATCTAATATTTTCTATCTATATAATATAAACCTGTTACCAAATATTACACATCTTAAAATTGCAGAGCAATACGTTTTTATTCTTTCAGCTACTCTCTTTAAGTTTTATTATTCATTTACAGGAGTTTTCTAATATGTGCAGCATGTACGACTTGTGTCTTTTGACACCTGAAACACAAAAGGAAAACCCACAAAACCCCTATATGAACCTCAAGGGGAGCAGGAGAAGAAGACGGAAAAATAAGAGAAGCAGGAGCAACATAAGAGGAAGTTATTCAGCAGTAGAGATACAGTAAGTATTATATATACACGACTCACAACTAAACATGTACACACACATCATCCCTACAGACAAATCAGAAAATCATTTCACGTGAAAATTGCAGCTGCATAGGGGACCAAAAATTATAGAAAAAAGCAGGAATCTTAAAAGAAGTATCCACATGATGGTTCAAGTTATACGCAATGTCAAATGCATGTCCACACAAACCAGCGCCATCACAAACAACACACAAGTATTAGATAATTATAGAGGAAACTCACATTGTTCATGTACTCGCTCAACAAGTCTTGAAGGGCCTGTCGAACCGCATTGCACTCAGCGACGATGCGTTCGCGGCGGTCATCGCGTGTGCACGAAGAGTCAGCCATTAGTGCAGCACCGCTGATGATGCTCTCCAAGCGCTCCTCCAAAGAAGGCCTGAAACGAGCCTCGCTGAATGTCAGTGGATCCAGGATGATCTTGTTCTGCAGGACAAAAAGACAATATAAGGTCAGGTCAGTAATACGGGCCCAACTGGGCGAACAGAAGATCACTGGAGGAGCAAACTGTATCTTATTGTGAGTCGTAATTCAGTTTATCTTTACTGACTTAGAAAAAGTGTGTCAAGTGTTCTGTGAGAGTAATGCAGCAGTAAAAGACAGCAGCATTTGCCTAGAGGGAGTTATCTGTCAAAACAGATCAAAGCCTCTTATCTGTTGACCACATTCAAAAAGATGCAAGTAGCCTGTGAACTAGTGTCATGGCTAAAGACGTGTTAGGAAAGTAGAGCATGCTGGAAAATAATACAATGTTTTCATCAAGATCCATACTGACTGATATATGTTTTTTTTGTTTTTTTTTTTAAATCAATGTTCTTCCCACGCAAACTGAACAGAAGAGGCTATTAGGGACATTATTCTGAAGGTGATGGTTAAGTTAGATGGTTCGCCTGGCTGTCGCCCTAATGTGGACCTAATGGTTGTCATTTCCTACAAATTGTTAATTTACTATTTTGCACACAGTGGTGACCATTTACCCTGTGCACTTATCATAATAGGAACCAGCCTCCCACGTCTTTACACATAAGGACTAGTCCAACTTGACCAGAGAATGAATTGACCCAGAGCCTTATTATGTGCATGCATAAACTGTGCCCTCAATAACACATGTAGTATGCAGCTAAACATGTCTGATTTGTGCACATAAAAATAATCATTCCAAATGTTTAAAATAGGTTTTTATAAACTGGAAAACAACAGTCCAATGTTTGTTAAGTTTGTTTTTAAACTAATTTATTAAGATGTATTCAAATTGTAAACTCAAATGAGGATGAATCACTGAGACAATGACAATAAGCTATGATGACTAAGAGGCAAATCTGGGGTTGGATACAAAAAGGTCAAACATGGGTTAACTTGACTTGAAGATGATAAATTTAAAGTGAAACTGCACCAAAAAACTTCTCTGGGTGTAAAACTTTCCCTGAACCTTCAGGGTTGACTGTGAGGTGGTAAACAGAATACAGAAAGAGGAAAGTGACTGTTATATAAATACAAAACATATCAGCATTTTGCTTTCATTATGCATGTTTTAATGTAACACACCTTTTAATTTTTGATCAAATTTTATTTTAACATGATATTCCCCTGTTCTGTTTAAATAAAGAACTGGCATAGATTTATGAAACCAAATGACAACATTATTAACAACTTTTTGATCATCATTAGAAAAAAATATTATCCTGAGAGCAGTCTAAATTAAATTTAAAAACTAAACATTGTTTTCTTAAAACCATAAATATATTTAATGTCCTAAAAGGAGACAAATAACATTTGACTGCTCACATAACAATTGCATATAACAATTAAAGGTACACTATGCAGTCTTGCTTGTTTTGGCACCCCCTAGTGTCCGTTTTAAATCACTGCCGTAAAAACTTTAGCATCATTGTTTCTGCTCAGAAACACCTAAATCTAACTGTTGAAATGTCTCCTCAGCCTTCATAGCTTTCTACATGAGAGGTTATTTACTCCTTCAAAGAAATCAGCTGTGTTCAAGCAGGGAGAGATAAAAAACAGCAGAAATCATGAGCTAAAAACAATCTAGCGCTAGCATAACAGCTAGCCACTGTGGGTTAGCCTAACCCTCGCGAGATACGTGACTTTGTGAGACGTCCAGGACACCGGACCGGAGAATGAGAAGTTGCAATCGTGGTATTCTGGATCTAAGCACCAGATGGGGCTGAGTGACTTTTCATTAACCCTGTAAAGGGTCATATTAGCACATACTGGATCAAGGAAAAGATTTTAAAATATGAAAAATTTGCTAAGTATGCCTTTAAAGACAAAACCTTTAAATATTTGTCCAAAGAAGTGCTAGGATATAGGACACAGTTACAAAATATGCAAACGCACATACACATGTACACAAACACACTAATACACACACGCATAGACCCAAATGTCAACTATGTCAGAAATTAGAACTTTTAAAATGGGGAAAAATAAATAAATTTTAACACTTTTTGAATCTTAATGTGACAAGAATGCAGTGTCCATGAAGGGAAACTGAGATGTCCCTGGGGACTCAAATTATTATTCCACACTTGGTGTCAGTTTGCAATTATTACTCTGAGTTGAGGATAAACAGCAAAAATAGAAGAAACGGTCGGCTAACAAAGGCTGGATGGATTTCAAGGTAATTGAAAAAAAGACTAAATCATTCTCCAAGAAGTTCACAAACACGACTGAGTGTGTCAATTTGCTAAATAAGTTTTAGCGTTAAATTTGTTTTCTTGACATCTTTGTTTTCTTTTAAATTCATTAGCAGTCGTCAATTGTTGGCCTTTGCTTCAGATGTCAATTTACTAAAGATTTTAGAAGAGATATTTGACAAACAGACAGAACCTTCAAGAATTGCCTTTAAGAAAAACGTGAATTATCTTTGCTCCGTCAGACACATGCTAATTAATTTGGACCCTTTGATTTGTCTGAATGTATTTTGCAGCAAACAAACCTTTGCAAAAGTTTCATGATAAGTGTTGCACTTTAAATTGTATCTCCAGGATTATCCTTTTATTCTCTTTCAATTGTCCTGTAGAAAATGTTCCTGCATTAACCTGATATTTTATGTGAGTGCATAATTTGATAATGACAGTATATCAAGACCAGAAGCAACCTCATGTTTGGGTAATAAAAAGTGAGGTTATTACTTTGACCCTACTTTGAGGCATGAACAAGTGAAATAGGGCACATGTCGCATCAGCCTATGTCAAACATGCCTCCGAGGACTAACCGATATTTGATGACAATTATTTTGTCTGCAAGGAAAGTTCAGCACAGTTTTGAATGTACCATTGCATTTATGAGGCCCCACCTCAGGGTTCAAGATCTCTCTGATTTTGACTATTTTCTTCTCCCCCCCCCCCCCCCCCCCCCCCCCCCCCCCCCCCCACAATTCTCCAGAAGTGACATTAGTCATATGCCACTATTTGATTAACCTATAAATGACACATGACTCAAGATTAGATTTTAGCTTTATGTCACACAATGAACACTGACCAAAGCAGAATTTTCAAACCTAATTTTTATGGATTTACACACTAATGATAAATTAGAAGTAAAGGAAAAAAGATGTTCTATAATCTTGGAGATTTTAGGAAAACAATATTTTTTTTGTAAAAAGTAGCATTACAGTCAGTTTCATAATTATTATATCTTCTGTCTTTGGTATGAGATGCCCCAAAAGACACTGGGCACTCATCCAAATTGGCACACATCAGCTGTGCGTAGTGAAACCTCACAGTTACACAACAGAATGCAACTCATCTCTCTACACTTCCTCGGTTTTATCCTCAACTAAAAGGCCATCTGTGTGAGCTCATTTCCATTTTTCGAAATGAAAACAAAAAAAGTTGTATCGGCAAGAAGTGGCCAGCTGTGAGCAGATGTGAGAATAAGGGGCTGTGCACCATTTCACTGGGACACAGGCCACATGTGGATGAACTCAACAAACTGGCAGTAAATCATACAGGTAAATGAAACGTGATCTAATGCACACCAGGAATAGTTTGTAAATGTGCAAGGCACTTTATGATGGCTTTGCTAACAGCTAGCATGAAAATAATCTCAATTTATTAACAAAATAAGCCATTTACTAACATGGCTGTGTGCTCTCATAAAACAACTTACTTTATCTTCAAGGAATGGATTTAGTTTGTCAGCTAAAACAGCAGGGACACCTTTCTTCTTAATTAGTTATTAAAATACACACATTTGAATAATGTATGCAACCATTGCATTGATAGGCAGCTTAAAGATTTATGAAACAGTGTTAGCATGAACCAATGGGAAAGATTTCTTATTGGATGTAAACTATTTCTACAAACTGAGGCTCTTCACAAAGCTACCAGATAGTATTAATTTATAATATTCACACAAACCCACTGGCTGAACTATTCCTTTACCAACACAGCTAAAAGCACTTGTTTGATGTTCTAATCTAAACACCCAAACACGGTTCCGGTATTGAAGTACATACGTCTATCAGGATGATATGTTTCTGACTGGACTTATCAAAATGGAGGAAATTGTTTTTTTCCATACTCTGTCAGACTGGATGCAGAAACGCCAAATAGCATGCAATTTTATAAGACACACGTTTCAGGTTTTATAGAAACATGGGGTTAAATGGGGGAAAATAAGATGAAAAATGCTTTGTATGCATAGGTTTGAAGTACAGAGCTCTAACAGGAAACTTAAGTGTAGACAGGAGGAGTGTTTGCTGGTATTCTACAGTATAAAGCAGTGTGAGCTTAAAGAAAATATATTCTTTTACCTCAGTAAAAGACAGTAATTGTCCTCCCTTGGTCCTTGTGGGACTGTGTAAATTATTAACTAATGTGATTTCTGCTGCAGCTACTGTACATGGTGAGTGGTAAACTACAATAAAATGAAGCAAAAAGTCCTGTGAATAGCTAATGTATCTCACAAATATGGCTGCACAAATAAAAAAAAGTGATGCATTCATAAATAATTTAATGAGAAAATCTTCCCGTTAGATTAGAGTGGAAATAACAAATACAAATAAATTGCATGGGAAGCAAAATAGTTATTTAAGAAATTAGGTTAAAACTGCAAAAAAATATGATCAAATATAACCCGCAATCTGCAAGAATCCAAGTTAGATTAAGATTAAAAATGAATCCTAAACAAGACAGGAATTCCCTTAATGCATGCTAATTTGAAGCACTGTCAACAGAGACATATGTCATCACATCTGCCAACTGGGACGCTCAGTCAACAATATATTTTCTCAAGAATGCTTAAGTATGTTTTAACAACTGCATAAATTTGAGTTGTTTACCTTAAAAAATAAGTGAAAAAAGATGAGCAAAAAGGGGCACAGCTGATCTAAAGAGCCACATTGCATCATGACAATAAAACTTAAAAACACAATATAAAAGACACTAATCCCAGTGGTCAGCACCTTTTGATTAATTACAGCATTTGCATCCTGCAGGTTTAATTATGTCAGGTTTGATTGTGACCTCTTACACCTATGGTGAAATATCAAGGCTCTACACATAATCAGCTTGATTATGAAAAGAAAATAACTTTCAGCATGATCAACATTCAACAAATTGACTTCACTGTTGGCGATTCTCATTTGAATATCCGTACAACTAGATTCTAATGCATGTTCTGTGTTTTCATCGTTTAAGACATCAGGATTAAGGACATCCTCTGTGATAATACCACATATGAGTCACGGCAAGTGTAATTTGTTGCCTTGGGTCTGCACTACTTGATAGCTCTTTGGATTTTTCTTTTTCCGTGCGTTGCCTTCATGCATTTGCTCAAAAGCCGAAACAGCGCTACGAGCCAAGATGATGCATAAATTCATAACAGTTACAGTGGGTGAGTAATGCTTTTTTATCCCTCCAACATTTTCTTAGCATGGAAATAGTTAAAAATAAACTCAACCTTTTCAATTCTTATTTATCAAGATATAGAAACACCCTATGGTCTTTATTGGGAATTAAAATGAGGAAAGTCCAGATTAATAAATAGTCACTTTATAGTAAGGTGTTTATATTCTTTTTAATTTAACAAAAACTGTCAGAAGAAAATCAGAAAAGGTCTGAAAGATGGCTTTTGAGAGAGCAAAATATTCATATATACAGTATATATATATATATAGTATGTGTTGCCTGCATCACACCTTTGTTTCTATAACAACCTTTAATACTCAGCATCATAAAGCTGTCATAATAAAAGCTTTCTGTCACTCCTTTCTGCCCTTTTCTTTCAGTCACACCAGAATATCAGCTTGAGTTGGCATTTTTTTAAACAAATGTTCCTGCTATATGATGAGCAAAGCAAAAGATTCTCACAAGACCAAAAACAACCAACATAAACTCTCCAAACTAATATGATGCTCAGCTGTGAGGCTGATGATGCTCAGCATAACAGGGTTTTATATTCAGAACTCTGTTAGGTTCAGAGTGTGCACTGTAATGTTTATGACTGTAGCAGCAGCACATAGACAGAGTCATAAATCATACTGTAGTAGCACAGTAAAGCAAACAAGAACACTTCTACCTATGTAACAGTGGTTGGAGTCGTGCCCAGTCTCCCTGGCAGTAGACGGCACCAGTCAAAGCTTGGACAGACCTACCAAATCATAGGTGGATCCACTGAGCTGAAACAGCTGGTGAGGTAATTATCTAATTCAAATTGAGTCCCTGAAAACAATGTTTCTGTAAAATCTGTGACTACAATATAACCTAAATAAGTCTCTGCCAAACAGGCAGGTTTCATCTTAGAATATAAATGAATTTAGTGTTAAAAAGTTGTGTCCGCTGTTTTGGAATTAAAGTTATTCAAATACTATTTAACTTATGAGTGAAAATGTACTCAAATAACTGGACTTTACATTTAAGGTTTTTTATGCCATCACCCAAAAGGAACATGAGGAACTATACGATGAGATTTCTGTAGATAACAGAAAGCAACGCAGTCCCTTCAAATTCATCAAAAAGCAGACAGATGGCTGTATATATTATTCCCTGTTATGAATCCTTTTGAACCACTGAAAATATCTGCAGTTTGATTTACTTTGATATGATTCAATATGTTGCTAAAATACAACAGTTATAAAAAGAAAAGATGAATGTATGATTGAACAGAGCTAATAGGTCAGATGATCTTGTCATTGACTTTTATTTAGATTTTATCTGTTTTAATCTGTTGCCCATGCTATATTTATTTTATTAAAAGCACAATTAAGTTTTGATTATGAAAACTAAAAGCTTACAAAGTAGACAAATAAAAGACGCCCTTGAGAGGAGTAATCTTTGGAAACAGTCGTCAAGTTTTACGTACCAGTTTATAGGTGAATGTGGTAATATGTCTGCTACAATCTTGTTTTAAGACAATGACAGTAAATGACTATAGGCCTGCTGAGATCTGTGAAGAGTGCATAATTCTGACAAACTTTATTTACACATACCATCATTTTGCAGTCAAGAAATAAAAAAAATAAAAAAAACGCTATTTCTAAATACCTGTGACTGTGGCCTTCACAGTTTAACAGGGCCAGAGATAGCAATAATTGAAAGTACAGATGGTGCCATATCTGAAGGCTGCCTCCAGAGAAAGGACAGCAGGAAAACATTGTAATATTACGTTTTCTGTTATCTCATTATCAGACCTTTTACTCCTGAGGCTCATGCCCAGCAGTGAGAGCACACCCGAGTGCTTTTCACACGTTAAGATCACAAGGAATACATCAAGTTGCCACTTTCAGAGGGATTTTTACGACAACTATTACACTGTGCGCGAAGAGTTATTCAGCTACTTGCATGACATTTCCCTCCAAGTCAGATAACTTTTCTGCGTCTGTATAACTCAGTGCTATGAAATGATGACTGTAGAGTTTCCTACCTCTGGTAGAGATTACTACACAACGGTAGAGGCAGATGAAGCTCGAGTTCTTGAACTTTGAGAAAGAAAAAATGCTTTTAAGCAACAAAAAAATGACAGACTGCCTCACCATACCATCCATTTTTGTAATAAAAGTCTAGAAAAATATACTATAGAAGTTTCAAGTTTTAATTACACCATTACGGCTCACCTACTAATCCCTATTTATTAACTAATGTTTACTGAGAGTTTAATAATAATAATATAAAGATAATTAGACATCATGGGGATTAAAAGATGTAATTAACATTTAAATTGACGTTTCTTTGTCTTTTTCTTTGTTCACTGATGGCTTGCTGAGCAGAAAAAGGGCTAAAGAGATTTTTTTTTTGTTTAATTACTCAACAGGAGCTTAAATCAAACCTCTTATATAACAGCACGTCTGAGTAGTTCTCCTTTGTCTTAATGACATTTAGAACTGCTTAAAACTCTAATGATGTCTTACCTATCTTTAAGAAATTATATGAAACACAGCAGACACTTCCTCTATACACCTAAAGGGGTTGCCATGACACTGCATATCCCTTGGTGTGCTATTAGACAGGCAGAGGAACAGCAGGAAGGACTTTTACAGACAATTTATGCAGTTCCAGTAGTGCAACCGTATATATTACAGATGGACTTTTATAGGAAGAGGCAGGAAAGATTTATACATTTCTGTGTTGGATTTAGACGTTGACTGCCTGTAGATGAAGGAGTTATCCCATTACTGATGTCTTTAGTGGTAAGAGCCTCTGTTGCTCATTTAAACTGCCGGTTGTTAAAAGGCATCATTATGTAGATAAACCTTAATTTAGCAAATACATATTCAACAAAAGGTCGTCGTTACTAAACATTTTGTGATGCTTGCTGAGTTAAAACCTCCAAAGGTCAAAACTTATTAAGATTAATATTGTTTGTCACCATGTTTTAGCTCATCATTAAAATAAAAAACAAACTAAAACCTTTACACATGATGTGAGACAGGCAGGGGTCAGGTGTAGAAAATAAATAGAGGTGGAAAAAATCCCATAGTTTAGCAGACCGTGTGCACAGATTTGAACATTGGGCTGCAGCTTTGATAAAGTTGGACAGATTTTCATAGATTTACACAGGTTTCAGTGTGCAGCCGCTGCTGAGAAAAGGGTCTATAGAGACCGTCTACAAAGTGCAACACCAAGGTGAGCCTCTGCGCCCTCTGGGGGAGAGTTTAGCGACTGCCCTGACGGCGATCTCCCTGGGGTGTCCGTGCCCTGGGTGGCCTCTGGACGTCTGGGGCCTGGACCTCCTCTGCGTCCTCCGTGGGCCTTGGGGACAGGTCTGTGGCTCCTCAAGCTTATTATTGAATGTTTCAATAGAGAAACCTTACATACACAAGCGCGCATATATACACACAGGTGATCACAAGGTGTTCACATAAAGACGGACTCAGGTGTTTTCAGACACATTGACTGGGGCTGTGGTTGACACTGAACTCTCTTGAACTGGTGTATACATATACGTTTGAAGAATATCACAACTGTTGTATATTCATATGCTGTTTGTTGCTGTTGTATCTTTTCTTCCTGTTTTGTTTGCTTGTTTGTTTGTGCTTTATTTGCAGGTCTAGAAGTGGACTCTTCACGTCTCTTGTTCTCTTCTTTTTCTGTTTACTTTCTCCCCCATCCCTCTTTCTGTACCCTTCCCTTCACTTTCAGGCTCCATGTCCAATCAACCATAAAAATATTCTAATAAAACTTTTGGGGGTTATATTTAAACAAAAATCAGGAGGAGTTTTATAGCAGTGGCTGTAACCTCTCACCTGAAACAGCAACACTGTTGGGCTTGTTTTTGGCACTCAGACATTATTCTGTTTGCTCCACAGCCGGACAGGACACGGGGTTAAAAAAAAAAAAAAAAAAAAAAAAAAAAAAAAAAAAAAAAAAAAAAAAAAAAAAAAAAAAAAAAAAAAAAAAAAACAAAGTGCAACACCATGCTAGGAAACCTTCAATAAATTACCTGAGTAATCCTGTGGTGCACTCCTCTCAGCAATGGCTGCACAGTGAAACCTGTGTGATTTGTTCAACGCAAAGGATGACAAAGTATAACAAAAAAGATCATGAAGGGTGTCGATTAGCTCACCATGGTTAGAGAGAGACATGGTTTAGGTTTGGATATATCTATACTGGAAGTGGGAATTTATAAATACCTTCCAACTTTACCAGAGCTGCAGACCAATGTCCAAATCCAAGCACACAGTTTACTAAAGTGATGGACCTGATTTTTCTGACTTTAAATTTATTTCAACACCTGAACCCTGCTAAGCTCCATAGGCTACAGCACAAGACTATCCAATTAAAACTTTGTAAATGGACACATTAACATCCAATACGTGTTAGAGATATACTATATCTATAACTGATATTAAAACACTCAGTAATTAAATAATTGTATTGATTGTATTCTAACCTGGAAACAAGCAGCTTCCAGTGCTCTGACACAACGCATATGTAAAAGTCTGGAAACAGAAAAACGGGAAAAGGAATGAAGACAGAGAAACCAACAATATGGTTGAGCTCTCAAACACGGTAATGTTTAGGAATCCAGGCCAAAGCCTTGTACTAGCACACCTCCAGGCAGCCTGGCAATTGGAGCAGTGAGACTTCTCCCAGCGGGATGCTTCACCTGTGGGCTAGCAGCGAGGGAATGAACACCAGCGAGAACAATCATGTCCAGTACTGTAATTCTTCTCACTTCCATGTGATCTACACAAAGTTTGAAACTGCTGCTTATTCTATAATCTAGAGTTTGTTATTAAGCAATATATCATTTTTAATGAACCAAATCACTACAGTATGGCATTTGAGTTGTGTACATGTGTGTTATAAACTGCTGTAATAAAAATATTCAATCTGGCTGAGTGTGGGAGTCTTTATAGGTTGGGGCTGTAAAAGCTGTCACATAACGTAAAACCTTTACATAATGCTGACCTAAATGTTATTAAGTAATGATAAAAAATTGCTAGGTAGACAAGGGTTTTGTTTTGTTTGATCTTCTTAAAAATATAACTGCATATCGAATGCTAATGTCTGTAACCACCTATTAGTATGTAAATGTGTTTTCTTGGAAAATGACCTGATGGAGGATCTGTGGAGAAATGACATTTCAGTGGAACAGTTTGGACCGATGGACAGGAACCTAAGTGTCTTTGTGTTAAACCTTAAAATGCCAGGTTATTTTGGAGCGTTCCACTCTCTCAATAAACAAACAGCTTGAAATTACTGGATGTTCTGACAAGACAATGATTCTAAGTGTCTGCTGATGGCAGCGCTTAGTTCAAAAATCACTTCATAATTACTGCTGCAATTATCTCTAAAATAAATACCATTTAGTGATTTTTTTTTAAAGTAGTTTTAAAAACATTAGTGAGTATTGCTTTAAACTTTACCGGAACCCATTAGTAATGATGTTTAAAAGTCATAAAGTTAAAGAATTTTATTTCAATTAAATACTACCTTAAAAGGCTAAATCCATTTTCTAATGGGCCTTTGGAGAAATGTCACCTTTCTTGAGCATGACTAGTAAACCTAACAATTTAATAACATAAGTTATTTAATCATACATTAATAAACTCTCAGTGAATTAATCATTTCATTAATATTACTAAAATGTTTTGCAGGTCCTGCGATGGACTGGCGACCCGTCCAGGGTGTCCCCCGCCTCTCGCCCCTTGACCGCTGGAGATAGGCACCAGCTCCCTCGCGACCCTCTGTGGAGGACTAAGCGGCTACAGAAGATGGATGGATGGATGTTTTGCAGGTTGAAGGTATGTCCATAATTCTACGTCACAAAAGTCTAGGACAGCCCTCTTTGGAGTAACCATAAATATACATTTCTCCCATAACTGAAATCTGTGCAGACGCATGGAGTCTGGTCTGTATTTGCATATGAATTTACCTTTCGTTTCAATTCCTATCTAGCACAATGATAACCCCAGACCACCCTCTCTGCCTGTCTTTAACAGAATTCATCAGCCAGATGTTGTTCAGGTAAATATGCCAATATTCCTTTCTCTAGTTTCCTCTTTTTTTCCCCCAAAACCAGCTGTGCTCAAATCAGCTGTAGACACAACAGCTTCTGGAATATTACAAGGTTGTTCTTCCAAAAATGAAATGAATGAAAGAAGTGCTCATTCTGGTAATAATATCAGAGATAATAGGTATAATAATCCCCTCAGACTTAGCTTTATGTGATCAGTGATTAATCAAGTTCAATTGGATGTTATTACATTAAAAAACCTGAGACATACTGTTGAGTACGCTCTCATAACAGCGAAAGACCAGGTGACCTTGTGGGTCTGCATCCCTTTAGTAGTTTAAAAAAAAAAACTGCAATCTATGTTTGTGTGGCTGTTAACAAAATGTAAAGGGTAAAGTGGCAAAATTGTATTTTATTAGATTTTGTACTTTTAAATATATCCCTTTTTTCCTCTTTAAGTGTCTTTTGTTTCTATTTGTATGCAACTATTGTTCTAGAATAATAGAGACCCTTGTATGAGAGATTTTGAGTCTCCAATGTCTTATTTCCTGGTTAAATAAAGATCTAAGATAATACATAGCCCTGCAGTTGGCTTTATAACGTTCTAATTGTGTAGAGGTGGCTGTAATGCTTGAAGGAAAACACTAATGCACCTATAAAAATAATTAACTTAGCCTTTTTTAATGTTTGCTAATATAATCTCTTAGGTCCTATTTAGAAACAGTGCAGTAGCAACACAGCATGAAAGAGTTTGGGTCTTTTCTTTGTACCAGCAGAATAAAATGAGGCTTAGTATTAACGGCTGATACAAAAACACTAGCAACAAATTTCCACATCACTTAGTTTTTGCACAGCATGAACCACTTTAAATCAGTAAAAATGCCCACTGTTTCCAAACAGGTAGGGTTGATTGAAGATTTAAAAAAAAAACCTGTGCTTGATGTTCAGTTTTTATTTTGTTTTTCACATGATTGGCCAAAAGAGACTATGAAACTAGGTATTTACATCTGTGTGGGGAGCCAGCAGAGATGCAAACAGGCAGCCAGTGGGCTTGGCAAACAAGAAAGAATCAATTTCAAAGCTTTCATAAGCAATTGCAGCAGCATTTGCAAGGCAGGGTTCAGAACAGTCCAAAACCTTCAGCCAAGACACATTTGCTATTGGATGCCATGGAGGCTGAAAATAAGAAAACAGCTGCATTCAGTGGCATATATACACACTGCAGATGCTTTGGTAGACACCATTACAAGATTTGAAAGGCTGGAAAAGGGATCAAGGCAAAAGATGTGGAACTAACAAGATGAAGGAACAGTGTCAGTAATGTGTGAGTATAAAAGAGAGAAGTCTATTTTATTGTTGCAAAAACATCTTGCAGTGAATGCAGCGCTAATGAGATGGAATGCTGCTTATGACTCAGTGCAATCTTATCAATCAAGAGCATTTGTTTTAACATTCAATTTGGAAGGAAGATTTCTTGTGAAACAAACAGAAAACATTAAGTGAGAATTTAAACATGGCATTTGACTATAATACAAGATTAGAATAGTTGACGTCTGTTTCTCTTGGCATCAATCAATCTGTCCATCTTGCCATTTGTCAATCTTGCACAAGACTAATTCAAACTTTTAAAACTTCTTTGCATTTAAAAAACTGAAAAATTATTTTGGCCTCATTTAGGATCTTGGAGAGCTGAGCTTGAGATGATTGCTGCATGTGGATGTGCTTACTGCCACAAAACTCTCCATTACTTCTAAATGACAGCCAAATTGGCCTGTCAACAAAGCCAGATTCATTCAAGCAACTATCAGAGATAAGAGGCATCTCTTCCACTCTAGAACCCACAGGGGAAAATTTGATATTTTCTAAGTGCTTCAATCAAGCATGCTTGGCTGTTGGTTGGTACCCCTTGCCTATGGAAATACTAGGCAGGCTGTTTGGCTATTATTAAAACGGGAGGGGGGGGGGGCACATGGGGGAAAAGTACACAATTCAAATACAATTCAAAGTACTTTATTTGGGTGCTTTAACTATAGCTATACCTCCTGCAGTGTCACTGATGAGGTGATATTTTTATTACTGGCTCGTAGTTTAAAGTAGCTTCTTATCATTCATCTAGATGACCTGTTTATTTATTATTATTTATTCAGTTTTCCATCCTTCTTCACACTTTATTGGTTTTGTTCATGAGAACATAGTTTCTTTTTATTACATCTGTTAAATTCACAGCTATTAAACATCAAAGATGATATAAAACAACTTTATGCATTCATCCATTATTTCCCACCATTCATTCAGGGTCAGGTCATTGAGATAACAGATCTAGGAAAACCCTAGACATCCCTCCACCCACTCATGGGGGACCCCAAGACATTCAAAGGCCAGACAGCATGTATAATCATTTTAGTGAGTTCTGGGTCCAACTCTGTGTTTCTTCCCAGTGGGAAATGCCTGGAAATCTTCCAGAGGTTGACAAACAGGAGGCATGATGCTCAATCCCCCTCAGCTGACTCCGTTCAATGTAGAGGAGCAGCAGCTCTGCTGTGAACTCCCCACAAACGATGGAGGTCCTCTTCACTTTATCTCTAAGACTGAGCTCAGCCACACCACAGAGAAAGCTCATTCCAGCTGCTTGTATCTGGGATCTCGCTCTTTCAGTCATGATACCAATCTCATGACCACAAGTGTGGGTTGAAACATAGATGAACCAGGAAATTGGGAGTTTCGCCTTTCAGCTCAGCTCCTTTTTCACCACAATTAACCAGAGCAGCCCTCCCAACACTGCAGATGAAGTCCAGACCCGTCTGTCTGTCTCTCGCTCCACCCTACTGTCATCCACGAACTACAAGTTATTTGAACTCCTCTACTTGAGGCAAAGACTCACTCCGAACCCAGATGGAGCATTCAATCTTCTTCCAGTGGACAGTAACTACACACAGCATCTCTATTTTGTATATAAATATTTACCACTATGCATATAAAAAGGGGTTATGGTGCAACATTTGTCAATTTGAAAACATGTCTACATCAGTTTGGATCCTATAAATGTTTGCAACATAAAATTCCTGTAGTATTATATCTAGATAAAAAAGCTTAACCAGATTACAACACTGCCAAATTGCTTTGCAATATGATAGCAGAATGTTTCTGAAAAGCAGCTCAAATATAACCATAACTCCTGGATTTATTTGACTCTTAAGTCAAAAGGCACAAACATCCTAATATAGAATATATGCACTGTGTATTGTATTATTTTTCAGAGTAGCACAAACAAATATATGAGTATAAAATAAAGCATTTAGGCGAGTTATCACAGCCTTGCTCTATAAACTGTTGGTCTGTGTGACTACCAAGGACAGTGGCATTGATCGTGAGCAGAAATTCCATCCACTAGGCCGGCTCCTTTGTTTGTGCATTTATCTGTTTGACACGAGACAAAGTTTCACCATGGGAAACTGCCTTCAAAGTCTCAACCTTTGCCCCTTTAGGTTGCAACACAAACTTTGTGTGTCTGTGTGCTCACGTAGAGTACATGTACTGTACAAGAGCCAGCATGCCCTCGCATCTAAGAGCCTAAGCTGAGCTGAGTGGGCAAGTAGGCATTTGAGGCTCTTACAGAAAAGACCTTGACTTCAAGGCAAGATAGTAAAGAAAAAAGTAATTTGCTGCACCCGCTAAGAAATCAAGTCCCAAGAGTTTTATGCTGAGAAAGGCCTCAAGATTCAGTGAGGTATTTCATATTTGGTGGCTGTTGCCATTTGATTTAGAGGGGCTGCCCATATATTTGAAGAAAGCATACTCCAGCCATCCAACCACTGCTCGCTTCTGGCCTAAGAATGTGAGCCAAGAAAGAGAAGGTAGCTAATAACTAAAACAAAAAAGCTCATTAAAAGCAGTCGACGCTGATAGAGATCAAGCCACAATATTTGTGTTATTAGTATCATAAATATATATTTTTTAATATGTGTGTAACTTGTACACATGTAAATTCAAACAGCCAACATGCCTTGGCAGATTATCAGTCATTCTTAACAAGCAACTTTTAGAATTCCTGGAAGCTATAAACCAAGCTTATAGAGAGAGTAGGTGGAGAAGCACATGGGACCTCAGAGTATAACCTCCAACTCTGACGAGTATGGATTCTGTTAACAAGAACTTTTCCCACTCCTGTTCTTCTCCTTCCACAGCTCCCTCATGCCTCACCACCATCACAGCAGGACTGTCAGTGGCTAATTACTGTACAGCAACAAACAAACCAATACTTCCCCGTTTTCCCTGGTCATGTCCCATTACTTCAGCTTAGTTTCCCAATTCATATTCTCTTGACAGGTGCATCTGTCCATGGAGAAGAAGACAGTGTTACAATCAGCAGGCAGAGGATATTGTAATTAAGAGGTGTACCTTTGGGCGAACACGTGGCTCAGCCAAGGTGAAAATGACAGCGGGGGTGGAGTTTTATTGAGCACAACGGGGTTCCTGTCAATAGCATTGGCACTGGGCTAACAGTTCAATAGCATTTATATTTATATATTTTGGGCCTGTGTGAACCTTATTACGATTTAGTATCTGCACATGCATACATCTGACCTTTCCCATCAACGTGTCAGTACTTGTGGGGATCAAGATGCGCTCTTGAATACCCACAAGATCTAACTTAGAGATGGTGAACAAAGAATCTGTATGTGTGAGAGAGAGAGGGGAGAGAAAGGGGAAAATAAATAGGGGTTTGAAATAAGATAGCAAGAGTGGGACGACGCAGATTGATATAGCAATTACCAAGAAAGCTATCCCTCAGTTATGAATACATCTCCATACATTAGAGCCAGGTTGCTCCCCAGTCAGTTTCTGGTGCTATACCCCACAAACGCATCACGCAAAAGGTCAAAGTGTACGCTCACTGTGTATTTACTGACAATAAAAACATAATCCATCGCATGTGTTGCTCATTCTGCGAGACAAAATTATTAATCAGACTGACAAAAAAATAACAAAACAACAATATGGCATGTAATTCATCATCATGTTGGGGCATTGTTGCAAATGCAAAGGAAAAGGAATGTAGTCTGAAATCTGAAATATGTACTGGAATCCCCATATTAGCTTTAAGAAGTGTCTAAATGTTTAAACGTGTCCAGTAACCTGTCTTAACACAGATGGACACATGGATCTTTCAAAAGCCAACGTAAAAAATAAAGTCCAGTGAGATTCAAACAACTCTCTGCCAAGTAAATCCGGTTATGGTTAGCCTATAATTTATGCAGACTGAGGACCATATGCTTGAACAGTGAGACAACAGGCATTGTAATATACAGAGGGGGAGTTAAGCATAAAAGCACAATGCTGCTACCAAATGGGTTAAGAGGATGCATACAGGCATTCTAAACACATCTGTGTTTTGAAACACATCAGACAATAAGAACAAAAAGACAGAATGAAAGGAATAGGAAAAGAGGAGATAAAAGACAAAACTTGCACAGTAGAGGCCATGCAGCAAGAAAAATAAGCCTTGGTTAAAAAAATACCCAGTGCAATTTGAATTTCTGCCACGGGCTCAAAGTTGTGCTCTATTAGAGGTGTGTGAATGAAACATGTTCTTGTGTTCAACCGTGTGCGTGTGTGTGTGTGTGTGTGTGTGTGTGTGTGTGTGTGTGTGTGTGTGTGTGTGTGTGTGTGTGTGTGTGTGTGTGTGTGTGTGTGTGTGTGTGTGTGTGTGTGTGTGTGGAGGTTCAGTACAAACACAGGGGCTGAGAGTCATTCACAGATCTAAAACATCACAAGCTGCAGGAGAATTTGAATGGCACAAGAGGACTGGAATCAGGAAGGAGAAAACGCAGGGAAGGAAGCATTACCCTCCAACATTTTAGAGCTTAGGGGGTCATACTGGAAAGGCTGCACCTTGTAATTTAATAATAAATTCTCTTTGACAAGGATCAGTTCAGGGATCTACATAAATCAAAACATCTTAGAACCAGAAAATAGCTCCGGTCTCATTATTGGTACAAAACCACACAAGGTGACGCAGACAGCTGCTGAGCAGGACTGGAAATCTCTGTTTCTAAGGACTTGCAGGAAAAGGGGATAAAAATGGAAAAGATAGAGGAGGGTGGGGAATTAGAGAGGGGAATGACAGTCCAGCGTTAGACGTAATAAAACACTGCCATCTGCTGGTCACTGTATGAACACACCGTGTGCTTTCAGTCCAGGGTAATGTGTTTGAACAGCTGCACCTTTGACCACCTGTTTGCACTGATCCACACAAAGCAGATGTGACACACAAAGGACAATGCACTTGTGCAAACCTGACATAATATTAGGGCCAAACTTCCAAACACAAAGATGTAGTAGTTTATCCCGTCTCAGAGCGAGACAAATTGAATTTGCTGCTTGAAGAAGAAGAATGAAAGCTGAGGACGAGGCAATCATCTTGATGCAATCACAATTATGTTAAAAGACACCACCCCCATCTATTCTGCACGACTCTTGGCTCAGCTAATCGAAGGCAGCAGCAGAAGCAGCAGAGGAATAAAACGAAGCTTTTCTATAACTCATACATTTGCTGACAGGCCCTTCCTAGCTCAATTACATTCTCCAAACCAATGTGAATCTTTAGTGTTTTTAAGAAGTTCCCAGTGAGAGCTACTTACATTGTTGCTTCTCCTTAAAGCGGCACTCCGGAGGATTTCATCAGGAGAGCAGTTTTTTAATCTAACGTCCGAAGGCTCCTCCTCAAAACATCTCGACACGCGCGTCCGGTCGTGTGTGCGCGCGTGCACGCGGCGCATATACTTCGGACATGAACTGTACAGCTCAGTGTGTAGGGTTTAATCACTCACAGTTCACAATCTTATTCCAACAATACTACGAGGGTCTGATGAGCCCTCTCTGTCCCTGCTGCTTCTGATATTAGCTCTGTTAGCAGAGAGCTGCTGCTGGACTCTGAAGCTGAACTTGACTCGGCCCTGGATGAACTTTCTGACCAAAATAAACACATAATCCTGTCAAGCCTTGCCATTCTGTGAGGTGAAAGGTTTAAAAATAAAAATAAACCCGTCTTTAGCTGGAGAATGGGTAGGTTTTTAGTAGAAATGAGCCGTGAGTCCTCAGTGAACGGCTGAGACGGCAGAGAAACACACGGAGCGTCCTGTACGACAGCGCCCCCTACTGGTACAGGTTTGGTCGATGCCAATGCATGTTGAGAGAATGCAGAAATTTGAATTCCATTGGCTGAAAAATGTCGGCGGCAAGAAATAATGGAAAGGGGTCTCTAGGAGGAAGGAGGGTCTTCATCAGAATGACAGATGTTGTGGAACTCAACCCATAGATCATAGTTTAGACCTGAAATATCATTTAAAACATTTAGAAAACTTTGATACAGAGAAAAATGCTCCAGAGTGCCGCTTTAATGCTTTTGCATGGCACATCCAAACAAATAAAGAGCAGCGAAGATTAAGAGTTCAAAAACAAAAAGCTGTATCATGCAGTTCCTTCATTTGACTGCATAAAGATAAAAGCACCTAAAGTGATAGAAATGACATGGAGCTAAAAAAGAAATGTTTGCATATTAAAATATGCGTTGCAGTTACCAGATAGACAATGAACACAGCAAGAAACATTTACTTTTATGTGACCAGGTGCAAACTGTTGAATCAAACACTAACATTTAGTAGTTTTTAGGATGAATTTGTGGCTTATTTTGGCAATCTACCACACTGTAAATCTGCAGTGGCCTAAAATTTTAAGTGTGCTACAGTGTGCCTTTAGCAACGTTCCCGTAGGGCCGTGACTCCATCTGTCCTCTGACTGAGCTCATATCTCCAAACAAACAGCCTTTCATTTGAGCATGACAGAGCTCTGCCAGTACAGTAGATTTAAAGGTGGCCATGCCTAAACGCTGTTCTGCCTTTATCAAAGCTGTATCTGCAACAGTTAAATCTATTACTGAGGAGGCACATAAATAGAGATAGCAGGTACAGACGGGAAGCTATTTGAGACATCATTAGCCTTTTGTTTCACTTGTATCTTTACATTTTATATGTGTAAAAGCTGAGAAGTGCATCTGTTTAATTTTAGCAGTTAAAGTATAACAAGACCAATTACATCAAATGTGACCTAATGTTTCATCTTTTCTCAGCCATTTTCTTTGCAGAGGGATGATTAATGTTCAGGGAATTTCACGTCCAACAATTCAGTTTGCTTCTTTCCCCAATAGCAAGTAAACTAATGACAATGCCACATCAACTGTTATTTTTTTCTTACATAAACTTGAGCTCATACTGACCTCGACTTCTTAATAGATTTAATAACTCACAAACAAGAGCTGAAAGACTAGAAAATCATTTAAAAAAAGTAAATTGTAAAATCTTGTCTAACTTTTATGGTTTGGTGCTCTCAGTCAGGCCCTGGCTAACAAAGCCACTGCCAGAATGTTTAAAATATTATCCATTTATGTATCCTATTAGTCCTCAGAAAAACTAAAATTAAATGTATATTAGGCAGAAAGACTGAATATGCTAATCTATGCACTGTTTCTGCTCATTCTTATCATAAAGACACAGTCCTCTTTTAATCCATCTAAAGAGCAACACTTATTCACAGCGTGATGGAGATTACGCCTGAGTCTGAGTATGATATAAATCACTGCATCCTTTAATTACATATCTGAATTTCTCAGTGACTAAATGTTCTGTAATGCCCAAGTTTAGGAGGCTGGAAGAAGAGGTGATAACAGAGTAGAAAATGAATAAGTCACCAGTCACAGTCTGACCAAAATGGTGAGCAGCTTGTCCATCTCCTCTCACACAGATCCATTAATGAAATCAGCACATGCATGCTGAAGCTTCTTCAAAGCCCCCAAAGACTAGAGACCGCCTAAACTAAGAAGCTGTTTGTCTGTGTATCTGACAGTGTGAGCCATGCCAGCATCAAGACGCTGCAAATGAACTGTCAAAGGACAATCTTTGACAATAAAAGAGTAACGCAGGAGATGTTAGATTACCCGACACAAAGAAATCAAGCACATGAGCTCAGAGGTTAGGATGGATGTAAAGAACAGGGCTCAGCTATAATTGAATTAGAACAACAATGAGAATTATATGCATTCTTAAGTGTGTACGTGTGTGTTTAAACACCAAATACAAAGATTATATAAATAATCTGAGGCAGTGCAGAGTCATGCACACACACTAAAAAAGACTGTGTCTCGTAGCTTTGTATATTAGTTGATTAGTATTCAGAGAGGAACTGACCACAGTCTGTGTTTCTGCAATAAGTTAGGAATTAAACATGCACCACCTTCTGGCGAGCACAGAGGGCTTAGCAAAGGGCAATTTGTTTCATTTAAACTGCTGCTTGTCTGCCGGCTGAATGGAATGGAATTAAGCAGCATATCTTTTTGCTTATCCAAATTTTCATATCCTTCTGCCTAAAAACAGAGTTGATGTGATTACTACAGGCAAGCGCCTTGTGCAAAAAATCAGGAAAGCTCATTTAAAAAGAAGTAAATGCAGTGTCTATTTCCTCTGTCCTAGATTGTTTTCCATCTTGGTTCCAACACAGCTTATCTAACGTTTCCACCACACACAGCAGTGCCAGTGTGAAGTGCAAATGGAGGGTATTTGTACTTCCAAACCATTACCACAAGATGTCACTCACATAATAGCAACAAGCGTTATCTCCACCTTGAGGTGTTTTCACTAAATCTTTACGGAGTCAACTAACATCACAGCTGCAGAGCATGAATGTGAGTGTGTGTGAGAGAGAGAGATTTCAGGAGATTTGAATGGTATTAAAGGGAGGAACATGATATATTGCTGAAAGGACAAAGCCTTTAAATCATGAATAACTATTAAAACATTACAAAAATAAATTAATGAAAGAGAAAAGTTGTTGCAATGTGCAGCAGAGTTTGATGAGGGAAAACTACAGAAGCAATTGAAATATGATGCAATTAGGGCTGGGCGATATGACCTCAAATCAATATCACGATTTATTGAGGAGCTCACCTCGATAACGATTAATGGACGATAACTACCCGTATGCTCAAAAACTGTAACAGTACAATTGCTCCATAGACTAAAATTTCCTGCAAACACAAAGTATAGGCTTATAGGAGAGGAGTCACGTGACTAGCATGTGACACGAACTAGTTGAGTCGTGTCACAGCTTCTTAAAGGGACACGGATATCCGGAACCTACTCGCTTCTTTTCATTTTTTAAAATATCAAGCATACAATTATGGGCAAAATGACATCGATTAGAGTTATAAAATTTGATTATTTTTGATTCATCACCCAGCCCTAGATGCAATGCAAGGAAAAATAAACAAAGTTGATCAAATAAAACTTCAGATTGCCATTTGATCAACAGGTAGCTGTAACTTTTGTGTGTTAACTTTATAAAAAAGTGTTTGGAAAAAGCACTTTAAATATTATATAGCACTGGGAAGTTTAATAAATGAACATTTTAATTTTAACTGCACACATGTAAAATTATAATGGACAATTAATGAAAGTTTGAAGGACAATTACTTATCAGGAGACTCTACTTTAAATTAATTTATTAACTAAATAAATTATTTAGAATTAAGTTTTCTCATTGCTTTTGTCTGAAAAGCTAAAAGTGCTTCTTTAGACTTTTATATCTCCAGTTTTTGATTAAATAATAGTTCTATGATTTATTTTTTTAAGCTGCTAATTGTCATTAATTGCATCATTACATAAACATTTTTAAAGACAAAGTGTAAACTAATCCTCAATTTAATTCAATAGGATGCAATCTGCTATAAATGTCAGCCACTGTCAGTAACTGACCACTAGATGGCAGCAGAGACTCATGTTTACAAATAAATTTCAGTCACAAAGAGTTTATCACATGGGTTTAAAAATGTAGAGAAACGATTAAAGTGGAGGCAAGTTTGATTACACACAAGTGTAAGTGTAAGAGTGTGAAATAAGTATTGACACACTGACATCCTGTGTGCTTGCTGATCCAAACTGTGACTCTTCCTGGTGTATCATGTAAACTTTCTCCTACTGTGCAATAAATGTTTTGTAAATCATTTGATGTGATATCATGGTGACACTTTATTCCTGTGAGCATCCAGGCAAAATTGTCTTTTTTTCCATTGGAGCATCATCCACAAAGTAGAGACATGCCTAACAACAGGGAACAGAATGCTTGATGACTTACATCAAATTCGTTGAGGGCAGCAGCCAGCTCTCCAATGCCAGCATGGCCGTGCTTCTCCTCAGTGGGCGAGGTGGCCTGAGCGGCGCTGGAGATGCCTCCTATGGCCTCCTGGACCTGCTTGAACACGTAGTCCCGGTTGGCCCGTGTGGCCGCCACGTCTGGGTGGCGCAGGAAGGCCTGTGAGGCCGTGTACAGCATGGTGGCGTTTTTCTTCAGAGCGCCACGTGCGGCTGCCATCTCATCTCGACACTGTGGGTCTTTCAGCTCCTTAGAAAGTGACAAATGATCTCAGGTGAGCACTTTCTGCTATTTTTTATAATTTATAGAAATATGTGTGCATAATAAAAAACTGTGCTAGAGAATACACTAATGAATGTTAAAAAAAGGTGTGGGAAATTTTCACAGCCTCAGTGATTCAGAACGGAGGAAATGTAAAACAAAGCTCATGGCTCGTTTGATAAATGATGTTATTCCAACCACATGAAGCTGGAGCAGCGTCAGCAGACTGGCAGCTGTGGAGCTGGACTCAGTTCAGCTTCACTTTGGGGAAACTTGGCAGCATAATCACTGAATTCTCCACCAGCATGACCTTTTTTAGAAAAAGCTCTTGGAAATTTGAACGCAGACTAGGGATCATATCAAAAATAACACTGATATGTTGAGAAAAAAATCTGGCATCAATGTTTTTAGTTACTCTCAAACTTATAATATAACATACAAGTCAGTCAAAGATCATTTATTTATATTAACATTTATGTATACTTTATGTCTATATAATGTACACCTTATTTATTGGTACTATTGCAGCATTTTGCCACATTTATAAAAAATTAATGTTTCTCTAAAAAATGGGAATATTCCATTCTACTCTACTGGTACTAGATGTGTATATATTATTGTTAGTTGCACTAAAAATTGAGTATCCATGCATAATTGATATTTTATTCTATAGTATCTATAAAACCTGAACATGACACCATTTATTAGAAATGCAAACTAAAACACAACTACATTCAGACAGAGAAAGGGCTTGTAGAAGTCATGTCCTCTAAGTGACACAGAAGTCAAGAATAGTTTGTTGCTTTGCTACACTCTTTTCTTTTTAAATCACAGCATGAAACAGGGAGTCTTCAGCTACCTGCTGTCTCCGAGCTGCCACGTAGTTCAGCTTCACCATCTCCTTTCCAAACTCTTTGAAGCGGTTGGCCAGGTCCTGCTCGTTGGTGGCGTTTTTTACCCCCTCCAGGGCCTCCTCCACCTGCCGGGAACATAAACACACATTTACACACACTGTATTGTCACATCTCAGTGAAGAAAACTGAGACTGTATAAAAGTTATTGAACTTTGATAACTTGGTAAACCAAAAAGTGTTTTTATTTGCATATTTGTATTACTTTATTCTACAGAAATGTTTTATATTTTTCTTTTATTAAAGGCATACTCAGTAGCCAGGTAAACAATGTAGCTTTTAACGTTTTTTTTAAAGCCTCTTAACAACGTTCCAACATAGTATAGCCATAAATATATTGTGGAGATTTAAAAAACCCGAAAGAAATCAATAAAATAGTTGTCCCGCAGTTCTCTATAAACTTCAGCCAATCCTAGTTTTATCGTTCGGTCCGAACGATAGGATTGGACAATCCAGCTGTCTGTCTGCCGCATTTCCGCACTGCTTGGAATCACCATTAATCCACCCGGACACATTTTCCGTCTGAACATCCCGGAAGTGAAAAGAGGACAGAATTAGCCGGTGGTCAGCGCTTTCATTTTAAGATAAAAATACCAGAGTCGCCCCCAAAAAACACCTTTTCAGCTAGCAGAAAACTAAAAATGTTTGGAGGTGAAAAGAGGAAAAGCTGGGAGAACATTTCTACGGCTGAAGTTAGACTCTGCATTGTTATCGTCGCAAAACGGAGTCCCATGTCCGTGGGAGGCTGGCGTTACAGATTATACCCGACGGGAGGGGTGAGTGCTGTGAGTCGTGTTTCTGTAAACAAGCTAGCTACTGAGTATGGCTTTAATTGCCACATGGTTATAAAAAAAAATTCTGATTATGCCGTTTTGTTTTTGTTTCTTTTATAAAAGACATGCAGAAAATAACCTTTAAGAGATCCTTACTAGTAGACCTTATATAAGCTTAAATTAAGTCTCAGCTGGAAATGAACTGCTCATCTGAGTGACTGAATCTGTCTGCAGGCAGGAGTTTCTCTAAATGATACCAAATCAGTTTCACTTCCTTTAACATTCTGCATGAACTGCTCTTTCTAAAGTGACCAGGTAACCCAAGTTCTTCAAATGACTGCAGTTAGTGTGGTTTATAAGACCAAGGCATTTACGATGATGTGTGTTCTCAGGGTTCTCCTCCATGTCTCATTTATATGCTAATTAGTGTAGATGTGGTAATAAAAGCCTGCATTGTGTACGAGGGCCGTTCTGTAACAACACTCAGCACATGAGGCTAAAACTGCACCCACATGTATCATCTGCACAGAGGTGAGATGTCTGTTAATTTAAAGTAACATAACCAACTAGAAAACTTCTGAGGGAATGCTGAAGGGAGTCAAGGCAGCTGCTGCCAGAAATATAAACTTACAACTCTCAAAGTGTATTCCGATGTCTAAAGTGTGCATGAGGTACAAAGAGAACCAAGAACAGAAATGTTAAAGCTGATGCCAGTGGCTAATTAGGGCCACCATGTTTAATTACAAACCTGTGAAACACAGGCATGTAAATAGAAATTTAGCCTCAAACAAACAGATGTGATAAAATTATAAATTGTCCCAAAATATCCTTGAATGAAAGAGTCTGTTTATCACACATTATGTTTTGTGTGTCTACGCAAACCACTGGATGAAAGAAAGAAAAAAGATTTTTGAGTTTAATTTGGGCATGTTGTAATAAAGTCGTGGGTGTAAAAAAAGAGTTTGTTAAAAGTTTTGGAAAGTTCAGACAGCTCAAAAAGTACATATGACATCTTCGTTCTAAGGTGAATAAATTGTGAAATCTCCAAAAAATCATAAACAGTTAAACCAGTGGTTCCAAAACATTTTCTTCTAGGTCCTTTTTTCCCCCCATACTCCCGCCCCCCCAAAGACAAATCAGATTTTCGAAATCTAGTTCAGTTTAGCTCCCATCTCTAAATTTGAACAGGTAAAATTAACTGCATTACACTACAAGTTGTAATAAACTAAACATTAACCTTTTCTTAAAAAACAAAAGCCTAACCACTTTTACAGCTCAATATAAACTTCAAAAAATGCCTTTGTGCAAAATGGGTTTAAAACCTGAACAACTCCCTGAGAAAGTGAAAATAAAAAATGTAAAGGTTTATATTTACAAAAAAAAAAAGACAGATTTAATCTCTCATCTTCTCACTGGCTGGTGTGAGTCTGCTTGTTGCTGCAGCTCTACTTTGTGTCTTTGTGTTAGCCCAGTCAAAAACCTGTTATGCTAGCAGTGTCCTAGCATTCAACTTAGAAAAAATAAGTCATCCTGCGCCCCCACCCTGCAATTACACCATGCCCCCTAGAAGGTGTGACCCCAGTTTGGTAACCACTGATTTAAACTAAGATTGTGTAAAAACTATAAAGGTACAGAATTTCAAGTTTAGACAAATAAAGTTCAACTTTACTTGGCCTGTTTAAAGGAAACTATGATGTTTCTACTGTGAAGTACACCTGAGCTAAAGAGCTCTGAAATGGGCTGGACTTTCTTACTTGTCTTTGTAGAAACTGTTTGCAGTATCACTTCATCTCCTCTGCAGTGTATGGCTACCAAAAGTCCAAACACCTAGTGTTTATATAGATATTTTTTATTTTATATTTTTTGTTTTATATTTTTTTTACACAACAGGAAGAGTTACAAACCAAATTCATGACAGACACTGAAGGAGAATACATGAATAGAAATAAGTGTGCCTCAGTGTTTCTGCATTAAACTCCTGGATAAGTTTGATCCTTTAACCCCAGAGCTATAAGGTCAGAAATCAAATGGACAACGTGTGTTTGCATTACATGCTGGGAATGATTCAGCTTACAATTTTAAGATGGGCCAGCAGCCTCATGACGTCGGCCATGTCAGCGAGGATGAGCAGGCGGGTGACGGCAGACAGCAAGGCGCGAGCAGCCCTCACCATGGTCCCGCGTTTCACCGAGGAACAAGGGTCGTCTGCAAACTCAGACGAGGCAATACGCATCGTCTCTCCTGCAAGACGGAAGGGAGGGAAACAGTGAGTGGAGCAGAAAGAAGATACAACCCAAACTGCAAGACTTATACACTTATTTAACTGTTATTTTACTTCATTGTCTTTAGTTCATGTTGCTTTTTTCTTAAACAGTAAAAGTTTTATTTTTAATTTCAACATCCATTAGGGTGAGACATGTCCCTGCTGATAATGGATGTGATGCAGATTCCCTCTGGACAAGATGTCAATCAAAAGGCTAAAATCCCATCAAAACAGTTAAATCAGAACACACACACACACACACACACACACACACACACACACACACACACACACACACACACACAGCGTCAACATGCAAACACTAAACAGCCAGCAGGTTCAAACACACAACTTCCTGATGAACAATGCTGACCACAGCAGCACTGTGCCGAGCACTCCCATAAATAATGATGCAAGTTCCTCACACTGGGTCAATATTCCAATGGCTAAACTGTTTCCCAAGCATACAAGAAAATTACTGAGTAAATAAAGCTGTAGTAGTCCCCCCAAAAAGTCTTCATCACATATAAATTTGACTTTATTGAGTAACGTGTTGAGAATCTGCTGTGTGTATTATTCTCATCATGTGTACTAGAAACCTACCAAACATCATCGATAATAACAGCAGATTGTTGGGACCTGTGATGAACTTGTCAGCAGTGACAGCTCCAAGAGTCTGATGATTAAATTCCCCCTTGTGCTGAAGAAGGTATTATCTCTAATTTAACCATGACAAGATAAAAGGGTTGGGTTTGATGAGGTCACAGAGACAGGGGTCTAATGAGTCAATGACAGATTTAAAGACACCCCAAAGGAGACATGGGCATGTTCCAGTCCGTAGGCCACATCCAGCCTGTTAGATGTCCACATCCAGGCTACGTGAGGTCAAAGAAAAAAATCTAAAATTAAATATAAATTTTTTCACATGCAAAACTAAAAATGGATGTTGTTTAAAGACCAGCTTTTTCCTGTGCTTTTATTTTGAAAGTGAGCATTGCGATGCCCTCATATGTATGTACAAGAAGATTCCAACTAGAAATAAGAGCTTATTGGAATTTGAGTTGCAATCATGTCAGTTTTCACCTAAAAAGTCAAAGTGAGAGAAAATTTAAAGTTTTTTTAAACGAGAAATTGACTTTTTGTTTCCTTCTTTTTAGTCCTTTGCAAAACTGTTATGTGATGTTATAGAGAAAAGCTTGCTGTTTTATGCATTATTACTTGAATAGGCATTATTTTCAGACTACACAATGCAAAGAAATACAGTGTACACAAATCAGAAACTTTAATATCCAAACTGCAAAGGCAACAAGGCCTTTTTACACAGATTTACACATCCAGAAATGGAGCAGTAAAGACCAGCTTTGTGAGATCTCACAAACTGAAAAAAACTAACTGTAAACCCTGTTCTGATGGGGGTTTATCAGAGTGTTTGGTGGACTCTGCTGCGTTAGTTTACTCTGGGTAAAAAGAAGTGAAGGAATGAGAAATTTACACACATGATGGATGAGAGATGTTGGTTCTTTTTGAATATAGTGGATTTATTTATCTTGTAAACAAAAGCAGGATGATTTTGTTAATTTAATGCTGGTGTTTGATATAAAATAAAATAATAAACATGTACTTTTTTCACAATTGCGTTTGTGAATGTTGACTTTTTTTAACAACAATCATCTAAAGTTTGAAATCAGAAATAATTGATACAAAATTAAATTGCCTTGTTGAAATTTTTACTTTTAGCAGCAACTGAAAATTCATGCCAATTTTAAAATGTCATATTTGTCAGAATTAAGATCGGCCTGTTGGTCTGGCCCTCCTTATGTGATCATCTGGCAAAACGAGTAGCTCAGTCCATTCCCCGGCTGTAACTGATGGTGTTGCCACTTCTGTACAGGTATCTCTCAAAAATTGTGATATTTTGTTAAAGTCTGCTGAACACAGGCAACATGACTCATAAGTCTGACACCATCGATGCAAAATGTTAACCTGACAGCCAAACAAAGATGCTCGGTGCTGAGGGAGATAGATTTATTAGACTCTTATGAACAAAAAAAAAAAATCCAGAATTTTTTGTAAAAGGAAAAAAAATTCTACTTTCTAAAGAAAGAAAAAGTATTGTGATTTTGTCTAGTGTACCTAACAGGTTGGATGGCTGATCTGGTGCGTTTTGGTGTGAGCCCTGTCTTATTCATATGTTGGGTGTGAACAGCACCAGCAGCCCGATGGTGCTGACGCTGCAGGATGAGGAATGAAGCTACAACACAACAAATGCTGACACCAAACTTCCTTTGCTCTTTCTGTTTAAGTCCTTACTGAACAGAGCACCCATTACCATTCTGGGACAAAACATTTTATTTACATAAATGAAGGCTTAGTCTGGAAAACCGCTGCACGCCTAAAATATTTCTCAGGCAGTTCATACGTTCCACAAACTCTTAGGCCACACAGTGAAAAACAAATTCCCAAATGATGATGTTGGGATGTTAAAAGAGGAGACTGACAACAACACACACACACACACACAATCAGGACAGCCTAGCACTGAGCAAGAATAGAAATGTTGTCAGACCAATCAGGAGAAAAAATAAAAAATAGGAAAAAGTAGCGTTCATGCAGAGATTTTAGAGTGAATAGATTTATATAGTGGCTAATGAGAGGCCAGTCTGTAATGTCTCTAAATTCTTCGAGGATCCTCGTCATCACAGACAGCTGAAGCTTTAACGATGCATGAGTTCAGAGTAAACAACTCCCGGACCGGGCTCATTACATTCTTGAGGCTGGATGCATCGAGTTAAACCCAAAACTAATAGGTTCTAATCTGTTAAATTGAACGGATTCGCCTTGCCACTCTGAACTCTAAATCCATTTAAATGTGTGAGGACATTTGACATTTTCTGACATTAAAAGCTCTTCATGCTTTTTCCCAAAGATGGTAATTTTGTCAATTACTTCCCCCTATCCAACCAATAACTCCAGGGGAAATGTTTCACAGAAAGTGTTGACAGTGGGGCTTCCCAGTGAAACGGTGTCTTCAGAACAACCCACCTTGCTTCCGAACATCCTCCACGGCAGCAATGAGCTCCTCCTTGAGATCCTGGCTGTCTTTAGCAATCTGCTCTCCCTTTTCAAGAAAGTTCTGGGTGGCCTGCTCTACAGAGACTGCCAAGACGTGTGCCTTCTTAGATCGGCCCTTCTTCTTACTGGACGGCCCTTTGTTGCTGGTGTTTACCAGAGTGGTCACCTAGGAAACAAGAGAGTGTGTTACAGATTATATGATCTACAGTTTGATAATAGGTGCAGCTATGACATATTTCTGCTATTTCTCTTCACAGAGAGAGTTGTGAGGGTTTTAGATGTCATTGTTCAAAATTATTAACACATAAATCACAGGTACAGGAAAATGAAACATGCTGATATCCCATAATTCAAGAGTCTTGTCTTTTTTCTTCCTTTGGATGTGGATTGGAATAAATTTGTAAAAATACTGACAAAGACTTCACATGGTTCATCTAATAAAAACAGCCAACAACTAATTGAACGGGGAAGCAAAGATCACAAATATTCCTCTTAACCCTTTAGGACGTAAGTGTCAAAATTCCCATCTTTAAAATGGGCAGAAAGTGTTCTGTGAGCAAGAAGTTTTGCTCATTTTTTCTACATATTTGAAGGTTTCAATATCTGTCATCATTTTATAATATACTGAATACTAAACCAGTGTAGGAACAGTTTAAATTGAAGTAAAAAATAATAATAAAAATGTGGGGGGGCTGAAAAAAACTGCAGATGACCATTAATAGATTTTCCATCAGAACTTAATCACTTCAACAGTATAAAACATATTTTCTGTTCTCTCTTACTAGTACAAAACAAACAGGCCAAAAATTCTAACTACAAAGTTACCATTATAACACTATGCAGACTTGAAAGCAAAGATACCATTTGTTAAAAACATACAATAAATTAACCTGATAATATCTGACAATAATTTCCTTCAACTGAACTCCTGTGGACAGGTTAGACTGCACAGAATCAATAAAATGATGTGTGAAAAATGAGCATTTGATGCAATTGTGTTAAGTGTTTTAAAGGGTAAATCTAATATACTTCCAGATCTTCTAAAGCTGTCTAGAAATATTTCTGTATAGACTATAGAACTATTGATTTCCACATAGCAATAATGGCAAAATGTCCAAAGAACAACATAGAAGGGTTTAGGTTTAGACTAACTACATTATCTCTGATGCTGTCAAGGTGGTATGGAGAGAAAAAAGATATGATTTCATGCAAGTTGTAAATCTAAAAAAATGTCACAAAAACAAGCTGAGGACGTAAATAATCCTAAAACATTAAACTAATAAGCAGTTCTTAGGCATGAGAACTGTTTGCAAGTCTGTAGAGAAAATCAGGATGTTTCTGCAGCCAAAATTAATCTATATGAAGCAAAACTGAACTATAATGAAACAAATGACAACCTTCCCAAACAGAAAACAATCCTACTTCTAATATAAATCATAAAAAACAACTCGTATAATAAATGCACTAAGTCTACAGGACAATTAACAGATGAGCAGAACACATTGCTGCTGGTCACACCTCAGCTGAACACAACAACAAACGTCTGACTGCAGCCTGCAACAATCTGACAGCAGCTGTCTCATGATGTGAAATGGTTAGTTTGTGAAATATGGAAGAGTCTTTCACTGTTAAAAGCCTCTAAGAGCAAAGTTATGTTCTCTCAAGCCTGTATTACATTGGGCCTTCTAGCCTGGAATATAAACTTTAATGATGCATGTCCTTGCTCATGATGAATCCAGGAATAGTCGTGCTGATATGAGACCAAGGAAAACCTTTTAGGAGTTTGTGCTCTTAAAGTTAAATATGGTTATTTGTATGTACTCAAAACTACTCAAAAAACTAACGTTGCTTCAGCTATTTGATTCCAACTCCTCTACCTTGAATGATTTAAAAACCCTTTATTAATCAAGAACTTTTAGAGAGGACATACTGAGAACTATTCAGTACGCATAACCACAAAGTAAAGGAGGACTACTTCTCCTTTATAAGCACACTTACACTTGTCATCAATAAATTCTGTTCCATACAACTGAAGAAAATGACCATGTTATTAGAAGATCTAATTCTAAAAGCGACATATAGATGAACATAAAATACCTTATTGGTTATCTTTTACTTTAAAACAAATTTAATGGGGCGTGTTTTTATTTATTACCTTTCATTTTACACTTAATTTATTGGACTGGGGAAGTGGTTGTGTAGATCTCATATTAAAAACATGTAGGTTGTGATTTATTTTTTGTGTTAAAGGTGATATAGGTAATGTGCAAAACAAATTAGCTTAAAACTTTTTGTTTCATGCCTCTTAACATTTCAACGTAGTATAGCTATAAATATATTGTGGCCATTTAAAAAAAAAAAGAAAGAAATTAATAAGGTGGATCCCTCACAGTTTTCTAAAAACCTCAGCCAATCATATACATTTTGGACTGAAAGGGACAATCCAGCTGTCTGTCTTGCCAAAGCGCGAAACTTCTGCACTGCTTGGATCCTTCATTCATCTGTGCTGGATCATTTTTCAGCAGAACATCCCAGAAGTGAGAGAAGGACAGAAACGGCCATCTGCTACCGCAAAAAGAAAAACACCTTTTCAGCTAGCAGAAAATAAAAAACTATTGGACGTCGAAAGAGGAAAAGCCAGAGTGAACACTAACATAGCGTTTCAACGGCTGGTGTTTTGCACTCTCTTGTTTACTGTGGCAATGTGGTGTCCCATGTCCGGGGGAGATGCGGTATAGGGATTATACCCGACTAGATGCTTACACCACTTTCTAATGACCATTGAGTAACAAAGCACTGGAAAATCAATTTATGAAAAGTACTATAAAAGTATGTAGTGTGTGTCATAAGTTCTCAAAAAGAAGTCTGGATACTTCATTAACTGTGGCAAAACAACAACTGTGCACACAGAATAAACAAATGGATCCCTCGGGAAAGGAAGTATTAAAAAAATGTTTGAAAATAAAAATGAGGTGCGCGACACTAATGTTTGCCCAGTGCAGCCAAATGTGGTCAAATACAAAGCAAAAATATACTCAGGGTCTTGGAAAGGCAGCCTTTCTGGCAGCTGGTAATTGGCCCTTGGCAAGCCTATTTATTGTGAACATTAGCAGCATTTTATGCAAGACCACACCGGTGTATATAGCCACAAGTTATGTCACTGCTGCAACAGTCTCACACACAGGTTTTCTTTATTAGAGACCTGCTTAGAACCTAAATACTTGTCAAGCTTGTACACATTATGATGCACACACTGATACATGCAGCCATGAGCTCAAGATAGACATTTTCTGCTCATGTATACCCAAGACCATAACTATAAAGTGTTATCTCATTCAGACACTGATCATTTAAATCAATGCAATCAAATATTCTTTACTTTTTAATTGAAGAATGCAAACCTAACGGGCTTAACACAGAAAATATACCAGGCCATACCTTACCATACGGTAAGTAATTTTGCTGCAGCAGTAGTGATGCTTTGCCTTCCCTTTTTATTGCTTCTCAATAGTTTTAAATGCCATGCGGCCATTCCTCTATGGTGCACTGACCAGTGAACTCTTCAGTAAGTTGTAAATCAGTGTAGCTATGTGTGGCCATTCAATTTTCTGCCTTCAGCCTCAGAGAATTGCATTCACTGGATAAGTGATGATTTAACTGTTGATCTTTAAGAAAAACTGCATGCACGTGCATGATCGTATGCACACATGAAGCTCTAGAGAAATTTTAACTCTTTCAAACAGTTAGTGCTACACAGTACCTTATTAACTAACTGAGAAAGCCTTTTACATGAAGTGTGAAATGTGCAACGCAAATGAAAGCTCAGGGGGACAAAATCAAGAATAGGGCTTCTAAAAGCTGCAAAATGCACCGAATGGTTGCAAAGTGTGTTATTTTAGAAGTAACAAACATAAAAAGGATTAAAATCACACATTTCATAGAACATATGCATGACCAGTAGGCATAAATCCTACAGAGCTGCAGATAAAATCTAGTTTTTCAACAAAGATTTCAGTTTTATTTCATGTTGCTCAACGTATCTCTGATTATTAACGAGTATCTAAGTGCAGAGCAGCAGGGATTAGTATGCATTAGTAGGGTCTGAGAGGTAAAAAGGATGAGTTTTATCAGGAAGTGTTTAACAACAGAAATGTCAAGCTCTCACACTTCAAACTAGTGGTGTGCATATTCTCAGAGCTTTTCATGGATAAAGTTAGTCCAACAAAATGGACATGAATAGAGACAAAGAGGAAATACTAAGACAATAGTTTTGATTGTGTTTTATTTTTATAAAGGGATTTGTCCAGGGCTGCTCTGTTGTCTTGCAGCAAGGAGGTCCTGAATTCGCTAAGTGGGTTTTCTCCAGGTACTCTGGTTTCCTCCCACGGATTAAAAACATGTACTGTATGTTAGGTCAATTGGTGACTCTAAATTGTCCTGTGATGGACGGGCGACCTGTTCAGGGTGTCCCCCGCCTCTCACCCCTGGATTGCTGGAGTTAGGTACCAGCTCCCCGCAACCCTCACTGGAGGATGAAGTGGTTCAAAAGATGGATGGATGGATAGATTTGTCCAGATATTACATTATCTTTTCTGAAATTTACACAATATATTTGAAAAGTTAAACATTTATCATAAGAAAGCAACAAGAAAACAGGAAGATTGGATCCAATTAAAATCCAAACATTTTCTGCAGTAGGATTCTGTTTTTCCCTTCTAACTAAACTCTTAAGAGCAGCATTCATTCATTCAGCTTAGAGTGGAAGAAACTTTTAGTCTCAACATCATATTTTCTATTTGTGACCTCTTAGCTCATGTGTCAGTTTAATACTCCCACAACTTCATTATCATTCTCACTGCAGATGTCTTGGCTATCAGTGAGGTTACTTCATTCATTTTGTGGTTTGACGATTTCAGGAATGTCAAGAGAGTTGGACAGATGATTTTTATTTTCTGCTAAACCAATTAATCTTTCGTAATGACAAATATGTGTTGCAATTATTAAGAACCAGCAGTAAAATTAGCATATATCCACAACTTAAAATTATGACTGCATTGTAAAAAAAATAGAAAAAAATTCAAATCAAAAACTACTCAATAATTCTCATCTAGCTGTTCAAACAGACAATGATTAGTATTTGGAGAAATATTCTAAAGAGGCCACCATAGTGCAGCTTTTGAAATTCTAAGATTGTCCCAAATAACCCACAAACCTAAGCAACGTTACATCCAGCGTGCTCAATAAATTACACAGAAAATGCGACAGAGTCCTCATTTGACTTGGATATAAATTTTGCATGACGTGCCTTTAGGCTCAAGTATAATCTTCACAGCTAAATGGCACCATTTATGCCATCTGTAATGCTGCTTACTTCAAAAGAAACCACAATTGCTGCCTCAAATCTCATTCTCAAATGGCTTTGAGTCAGAGGTATGGTCACTGGGATCAGTGTCAAAGCACTAATCCATTGAACAAAAGGGCTGCTATACTGGAAATCAAGTTCAGAACAGTTGGACCAATTTATAGTTTGTTTATTTAATTTCATAGCTGTAAGTGTAAAGTTTGGATTGCAAAGAAACAATGGAGGAATCATATTTTGTGGGGGGGGGGTTCCCCATCTTTAAGTCCAAATGTTTTAATTCTTGGCATAAATCAGAAAGAAAACTGAAAATTATCCCATGCTGATAGTGGGTTGGGAAATGTTTAAACTGTTTATTCTGCAGACTATCAAAAGGTCATATTTTTTATTCTACATATTTAATTAGAAATCATTGCAGGGACTTGCTTTTAAATCAAACATTCAAATCAAAAAGTGTGTATCTCTAGCCATTTGCTCTTAAATGGAGTGTAAAAAAAAACCTATGAAACAGCAGGCAATGAACAATTGTGCATAGCAGTAGCTCAGGACCCTGGGGCAGACATTTGCTTGAATTGCAAAGTGTCAAAAGATATATTCTATGGACAGATGAGTGTTTCACAAGTCCACTACACTGCTCCAGGCACAAATAAAAGAAAATAAGCACTTAGCAGAATGTCATGACTGTCATTTTTTGTATTTGCTGATGAAAAAAATTCATAATTTGATGAAAATGTTGCAATTAGTTTCAAGAGGTTGTCTCTAAATGATAACCATTAGCAGATAAAAGTGGTTTGACATTGAGGTCCATGCATAAACACAAAGCAAAACTTTTGATCACAACACAAAGTGTCAAAAGAAAGCAGCAAAGGAAGGAGTTGCATCAAGAGAACTGCAGTTCAAAACAATACCTCCTAGTGATGTAAATAACTGGACGACGAGCCTTTTTAAAACCAATGAGTCTCCAAGTCAAGATGATGCTTTGGTTCAAAACCATTTCCCATTTTCTGTCAGAGGTGTTCAAGCTTAACCAGGCTGATGGGGAGGATGGGTGCACAGTGTGTTTTCAGGCCTGTTGAGGGCCTCTTCCAATTTTAAGGCCAGATATCCTGTTTTGCTTTTTAAAAATAGCATCCATCTGTCCACAATGGTAGCAAAGCAGCTGCTCTAAAATCCAACATTATTAAAGTCCTGGAGAGACTGTTAATGGCCCCCAAAATTAAAAGAACACACCTTTTATTACCCACTGAAATTCCCTCATCACTCTGGGATTGGAGTGAAAAAAAAAACATTAAAAAAAACATTAGCAAGACTCATCTGAAAAAAGCAAGTTGCGCTGTAAATATCATGATCTTTGATTGCTACCATTCATTGACCAATTTTCTATTTGCACCACTATGTTAAAAGCTTCCAAAAATACAAAGAGGATCCCTCTACAAATGCCTGGTTACTGACTACCTTGCAGACAGAGCACAGTTTGAGAGACTGAAGGGTTTTTGCATGTGAGAAAGTGAGCAGCACAGTAACACCACACGGCAGTGTTCTTTTATCATCTCTCTTCATCTTATGCATAACAACCTTCCAGACTACTGAGATGTGTTACTTATAGAAACTGCTCTACAGTTGTGGGGTGTGAGTTGTGAAACAATTCCCTCAACTTAAATATGAGCAGAACATGAGGTGACGGGAGGAACATTATTTCTTTCATGGGAGAATATAGGAGCAACACAGGACACCTGGGTGTCTCTGGATAACAAATTAAATGGAAATTGTAGTGTTACTACACACACTGCTCTGCATAACTGTAAACTGAACATTCTAATCGTGAGCCAACGTGGTATTTTTAGTTGGATAACTCAATAGGATTTTAACAGTATGAAGGTTGTTCCTAGGTTAAGCCAACATGGTTAATCACATCTTAAAATGCCACCAAAAAGGGGAGAAAAATAATACTGCAGTTGTCCAAAAGCTGTCATCATATTCATATTGTGACTACCTCCTAAACTTAGCTCAAATTACCAAACTCTGAGAGCGACTCTTCAGTGGTTTCAGTGAACACTCTACGAAGTATAGCATCACTTCTTGCCTTAGAAAATTGTCTGTTTGAGGTCCAGGCCTCCTCCTTTTCCGCTAGCTTAATGGATTATGACAGTGATGCAGCATGAAGCCTTAATCCTCTCACCGCTCTCGTCTCCCCTCCCTTTATGTTAAGCCCCTTGACTAGAGACCATCTCTGTGTGTGTGTGTGTGTGTGTGTGTGTGTGCGTGCGTGCGTGCGTGCGTGCGTGCGTGCGTGTGTGTGTGTCAGGTGCCAGCTAAAAGTCAAAGCCAAACTTGGATGACGAATGAAAAGAAAGAGTTAAAACATCCTCTGTTGACGGCCAACTCCACCTCTCATGTTTTCTCCCAGTTCATTACTGTAAAGTCAATATACAGTGCAAGCAGTGTTATGTTCTTCATTTAACCCGTTTCAATCACATTCTGAGAGAAGCAAAAGGTCCTTGAACTTTGATGAACAAAACCCTGATTATTTAAAGCTTTGGTGCAGAACGTTCCAATGATCTCATTCAGTACAAGCACATGGAATTACAGTGAATCTAGAAAGTATTTACAGTTTATCACTTTTCCACATTGTGTTTTAATAGGTTCATAACACAGAAGAAGCTCAAATAAAACACCATTCACTGACTTGTTGTGTCCTCACTGTTATAAAAAAAACTATCAACCAGAAAATAAAACTGGAGTCAATATTATAAAAACTTGGTCCTGCCAGAGGAACTGGTGGAGGTGGGGAGAGGACGATCTGGGGCTCTCTAGTGGGGATGCTGCCCCTGCGACTCTGAACCGGATAAGGCGGAAGAAGACGAGACAAACTCAAACAAGATAGAATAGTGCTGAACCACTGCTGATTCCAGAAACTTGGAAACTACAGTTCTCACTAAAAAACTGGAGCAACATTACATGCACAAACACAGTCTTGTTCAAACAGTCTTAAGACTGAATTTAACATATTTAATGCCACTGTGCCTTTGGGTAAAGACAATTTAACTGCATCTCTATTTGTGATACTACTGTGCTAAAAAACATTAAGGATCCAATTTGCCGTTGCATAATAACAGCAAAGTGACAAGGGCTTTAAAAAGAAAACAAACAGAAGAAGCTGAGAAGTCACTGGGGGCACTGACACCACGATATTTACCCAAGCAGCTGTCCTCAACCCTGATTTTAATAGCTTTTCATTTCTTGATGCAAAACTAAGGAAGACAAACTCAGCAGTATAGAATCTGACTGAGAGTTTATCGCTGCCAAAAGCCAATGCCTCTTCAAATCACAGAAAATCATGGGGACAAAAAACTGAGCCTTCAACAAAACAAAAACATAGAGAAGATATTCATGCTTGTGGGCAGAGATTAGCAAAAAGCTAGCAGACAAAGTCAAAATTAGATGCACATGTATGTGGAAAATAACTCAAAAGTAAATACAGAAATGGTAAAGAAGTATGAAAATACAAATCAGTAGCCTTGAGAATAGCTTGTTATAGCAGCCAGGTGTGTGCACTCAGTTTCTGCAACATCCATGCCATTACATCGTATGCAAGTTGAGATTTATTGTATGCAAAACACAGAAGAGTCTTCTCCCAGAAGATATGAACATATGTAGATTGAAAAAAGAGGACAGTTTGACTGGTGAGTATGGAAGACAAGTGCAGCGTAGGCATGAAGATAGAAAAACAACCTTTAGATTTTTGTAAGAGCAGCACACTTTGATTACTTTCATAAGATTTACTTCGAACTTTTTAAATTTGTTTATATTGACCTCAAAAAGTTGCTGTACATTCTTTTATGTATTTATTCTAATGCTTCTTTTTCTTTGCTGCATATTTCTTTCTCACAGCTGAAAGCATCTACATCACTTTTTGCTTTTACCCCCTCATTAGTAGCTTCTGCTGGGAAACAATGACCCGTTCATTATCATCAGGATATATAATTTACCAACAGCGCAGTCACTGTTTGCTTCTCATACAAAAAGGTAAACATAAAAACGACTGTTTACTTGTTAAGTTGCAACGAATATTAAAGTTAAGCTGTTAATGAAAACTGCTTATTTTGAATGGCTGCTTTTAAGCTTATGGCTTCGTGACTCAAATCTCTTCTTGCCTTTTATGATTCAGGAGTTAAACTGATCATTTCTGAACATGAGAAAAATGTGAAGAATATGCTGCATAAACAGAAAACATCATTAATTTGAAAATCTGAACCATCCAGCTGGCCCATGCTTAAATACCATGCAGTTACACTATATGTAAGAAAGATTTTACACCTTCTTCTTCTTCTATAAATGGTAAAAAATGATGTAAAATAAAACACATGCCTAAAACAGAACAGTAAGCAGCTCTAACGACCAGAGGACTGCTTGGAAAACTGTTTCATGTTGTTGAGTCCTAATCAGATTAGAAAACTGTTCACCGCCTGCTTCCAAACAAAACATGTGTTTACCCCACCTGCCACTCACAATTACTGGTATTTTTCTTCAGAAAAAAGTCACTGCTAAACCATAAAGAATATGTACTATACCAAAGACTGCTTTGACACACAGAGATAAAGTAAGACCCTCAGCATTAGCTATAGCCCCGTCCAGATCTCCTGCTGAGGTGAGAGAAGCTTGGTCATGATGAACGATGCTGCTATCTCAAGCAATGTCAGCGTCAGCCTGTTTGTCTGTCCTCCTGAGGCAAGCCTTTATTCCATCCAAACACACTGAATCATCCACATTTGACAAGGAAACAATCACAGAGCCTGGTTCACATCCAAAAATGTTTCATACTTTCAATGAAATAATAAGAGAGATAAACTATAAATGTATGTTGACATAGCATCATTTAGTGAGGAATACGATGTTGGACTTGGAACAGAAAAAACCTGTCAGTGTAGAGAATTTGATGTAAAATGAAAGGAAACTGAATTTTTTTAATTTAGTCACATTTATTTTAAAAACTATGATACACTTTACATGATTGTGAAACTAAAAAGGTACATGTCCATCTATCAGCCTTTCACAATCCTGTAGATTTAGTTTACTCATTAAAATGGAATTGAGATTCATAATCTGAGACATAATTTGTTTTAAGGACAGGCAGGAGTCACTGTCAGCCATCTGTCCTGTCTATTGTTAGAGTCCTGTCATTAGTGAGTTTTGACACTTGCACTAGAAGCCTCCCAATGACAGAAAAATGCCAATCTGCCCAATGAAATTCAAAACAAATGAGCAGAATCTTATACAGAAAGCCAAAACGTACATCTTTTTTTGACATGTATTCTTTACAGCAGAAACACTATGTCACATAGACGTATGTAGTGGTGCTGTGTGGAAACTTTGGTCATTAGGAGAAAAAGATTTCTGAAAATAGCACCAGTTTGAGACAAAGTAAATGATAAAATGCTGCACAAACATCACTATGGTAACATGAACTCACAGTAAAGGGCATCTTTATAATCAGTAGCTTATTTCTTTCGTCTCTGTTATGTTTAAACACTGAAAGAGTCATTTTAAATATTTTTAGTAGTGATAAACAACAGATGGGTAATATTGCAATAAATGTCAATCAAATTGCATTGCCTCTGGTAAGGGATTAGTGTCAATTCAACTTTTTGAAGGGAAGCCTTATTTCATAGACTTTTCGAACCACTACCCACTGTGACTTTGTTTCATGGGCTGAGAAGTAGAAGCAATGTTGAGTTTACTGCATCCAAACAGCTGTAGAAAATAAACTATTCTCCTCAAAATGTTACTTCAACTACAAAGTAATTAATGAGGTTCTTGTGCACAGAGAATATATGGTATGTTTATATATAGAAGAATATATATAGATATGACAGATTTCTATACAGATGAATTGATGTATACTGAATGTGTGTGTGTGTGTGTGTGTGTGTGTGTGTGTGTGTGTGTTTTGACTCTATATCAGAGTGTTTTAGGAGGACGTTTCTGAGGTTTGGGTCCTACAAAGGCTCTTAGCCTGGGCCGTTTCAGCAGGTTAAGGTGGCTCTGCCCCCGAACCAAGGACCAGGTCGCGGATGTTGATCTGGACCTTTGGCAATTTTTTGCTGATAACTCCTGGTCTACAAGTTGCAATTAACTATTTTTTAAAATATTTTTATTAATAGTATTATTTCTCAAAAATAACTAAGCCCTGTAGCAAAATCAGCTATAGACCACTGATATTTGAGGTTCCTATAGTGACATTACACTTTGCACAAGTTCATTGAATATTTTGTTTAACCCATTTATACATACACACACACACACCCAAATAAATAAATAAAAATAACTTTTTTATAAAGGTGTTGCTGCATTATTTAAAGAGAATAATGACCACAGGCTGAGTCGGAATGAGTTTAATGAAAGTTTTTCTAGCGTGGTGTTGCACTTTATTGACAATCCCTGGCCTAGACACTCCTCTCAGCTGTGTCTGCTGATTGAAGTGTAGGATCTGTAACCTAAAAAGAATGACAAGTTATGATTGAAATGCTCATGTGGGGAGTTGATTATCTCACCATGGTTAGAGAGAGATATGGTTTGGTTTTAGTTTCACTACAGTTTGGATATATACTGATACTGGAAGAATATTTGTCTGACTTAATCCAACAGGAGAAAATTGATTTCTACATCTTCACGTTTTTCTTGACATCTGACCCCTGCTGGACTCTGTAAAAACAGAGACATTATATAAGGTAGAGAAGCTCTAGCAAGTGGTATTTTTTAAATAGAGTTCAGTCTCCTCATTCCATTGTTAATATTATTTTGAACTAAGATCTTAATGAAAAGATAATAAATGGCTAAGTCTAGAAGAACTCTACCTGAACCTCTGCTATAGCAGAATACCAAAGAAACCAAGGGAAAGAATGAACTATTCAGTTTTTGCATCTGCTAGATGTTAACATTCTTTGGAAAAACAGTCATAAAAACTCAAATAAATAAATCTGTCAGCCACCCGACAAAGTAAAATTTAGATTGAGAAATTTTGTAAAAGCAGCATTCTTGAAAAAAAAGGAAAAATTTTAAATCCATTAAGAAAAACATATTTTGTGAAATTGGTAGCAAAGGTGAAAAGATGAAAGAAAAAATATTGTGATAACATTGCAGAGATCATCCATCAGGTTAAAAGATTGTGGTTTGATAACAAATAAAAAGCAGTCTGCAGTCAAACGAAGAGCATCAGCCCACTGGGGAAGGCTGCTGGTACACTGAGTGATCACAACGCTGTCGGCACTGTGCCAGTCTCAGATAGGGAGGCTTACATCATGCCCTGGGGTTGAAATCTTTATCCATGATTGTTTTATGGAGCTATGGTCTGATTTATTTTCCAAATCAGAACAAAATTCTTCAAGGTTTTCAAACATTCCTTCCCGATGTAAAAAATGTAAAGTACTGCTCGATAACATTAATATTACATCTCTCCCAGGGTATAGTTCTCTAAAACCTTCTGCAACATTTTTCCCAGTTTCTCAGTAAGATCAGCAACATCAAATTTCTCACCACCTTCATCTAAATCCCCAATAATCCATCTCCTCCACACACCTGGTCCTCCTTTTCAACAGTGCCTCTGCAAAAACATCCACACATACAGTATGAAACGATTTTCAAGCTAGGGATGCACCGACTGCTTGTTTTTGACTGGAATTCACCAGTTTTAAGAATCATAAAATCACTTTTTCTTTTTTTGAGGGGGGCATTGAATATATCATCATGAAGCACAAACTTTCTGAATGTGCTTGATGTGAAATTGTTTATGGAGTGAAAGTTTCCAATTAGTTGTTAGTAATTTTTGTAAAGTGCTCAAAGTAAAGTAAGAGGAAGCACAAGGGACAAAAACTCTTACAAATTATTTATAGATTTGTATAATGTGCTTCCCTGTAAAAATTCTGAATCGAGCAAAGTTGGAATCTGTAGATAAGAATTTTACAAAAATTGGAGCCCAGAAAACTGGAATCTGTGAATCTATATTTAAAGCTTTCTTAACTTTTTCAACAAAACTTATTGAATTTTAGAAACTTTTGATGATATTGCCCCTCAAAATGTGGAAACTGTCTTTTCTTGTCTATTGTCTTTTTACCCTGGCTCTGTCCCTAGCTTTTCTACAAACCGCTGTTGACCAATACTTAATAAACCCAATCTGAGTTCCATTCAACCAAAGAATTATTAAACCACGTTTACTTTCAAAGATTTTTTTAAAATCTAGAACGAGGCAGTAGGTACTGAAAATGTTTCACAATAATCATATTGATCATGCAAACTATCCCCTTGACCTTAATACACTTCCATTTTATGCAACATCCATACATTTTAAAAGGAGATAGTATACAACTTCACCAAATTAGTTAAATTTATTGTGTCTATTATTAGATCTTAGAACCAGAACCTCAACATAAAGGGGTTTCATTTTGCTACTGTCCCATCATGTTCACATCTAAGAATGTATTTATCTACCTGAGTGACCAAGGGCTCCAGAAGCCTTTCCACAGTCAAGGTGCGGATTTCAAGATTCTTTGGGTCCCACTTCAGCAGGATGGGGGAAGTGGCGGTCGTCATGGTCTCTGTTGGGATCAGAAGCATAAAAAAATGGTTAGAAGTTGTTCAGCTAAAACAAAAGAAACAGTAAATCATTGCACACTTAAGCTGTGACAGTTCACACTTCACATTGCATGAAGGGTAATTTGAGGGTGGCATCAGTGAATCTTCAGATACATTTCTAACTCAACCTGTGCAGGTACAGATGCTCCAGTAAAGCCACATAAACCACTAGGGTTTACTGAAACATTTGGCTGTGGGAGACTGGTTTGGTAATGATGACAGGAGCTTCTGTTTGACCACGTTGTGTTGTGCATTCTTTCTATTAAAAAAACAAGCAAGACTCAGCAAATCCTGGATCTATTCAACCAATAAAAGAAGGCTCAAATAAAAGTGAATTCATAGTGACAATTCTCCTAATCACAAGCTATTTTGGTTACCTTTAAAAAATAAAGTCCTTCACTATGGTTTATTTTTTGAAAACTTCATGTTTTGTATGACTTTTTGAGTACAGCTCAAGTAGAGAAGGAATTGTATTCTTTATGTACATTTGGAGAGCTATTTGTTATTCAGCAGGATTTTGGCCTACATTTGTCCACAGTCTGAGCAGCATCTTGATGACTCAAACTTTTAACATACAAATACTGCATGAATGCCAAGATAGTGTGGAAACTTTTAATAAAATCACTAAAGAAAATGGGTAAAATAAATCAGAAACTTAACATTTAGGTCAGCATTTTAACTTAACTTTTTCTCTGGATTCTCCTTGTATTGTTGAAAAAACCCACTATAAATGCAATAAACTGAACAGAATGAGTCCCAAATGAGCAGTTTTTAAGACAATCTGCTCTCTAAGTTTTGGAATTGTTTTTTTAAACCATTAAGGTTTAGTGAAGTTGCATCAGGTAAGTTTGAGAGCCGAACAGCTGGCTTGTCAGTAGCAGTCAGTTTTCACTGTAGGGATGTATTTCAGCAGTAGGCATTTTCGGATTGGGCCAGCTGGGACTGGACCCATCTACTGCCAATGTAAGTGAGGCAAAAGGGAACATAGAATATGAATAAGTATGACAGATCTGGGCCAGAGGCTTTGAACACGACACAGTGTGGTTTAGGATGGATGGACAGAAGGAAATCTGGCAACCTGACAATGTTGTTCAAATCACTGCTCAGACCATAAAAGTTCTCAAAAGGCTATGACCCTTTATGGTTGTATAAAACTTTCAGCCCATTAGTTATGCTCATTTCTTTTTATCCACTTGTGATTTAACAAGAAAGGAGCTCAGTTTAAAATAAAGCATCCAAACGACCTTATTCAACTAGTGGCATTGATGTTCTAAATATATGAAAAGCACCAAAACAAAACTTAGGAACACCACTTCAACTGTCTTCGCAACACTTTTATGTTTTTGTCTTCATTTATTTTTATGTAAGTAATCTGATTATGAATAGATTACTTGCATGGTTGCATTAACAAAAATGTATTGTCATTGCAATATAAATGGAAACCAATACTGTAAAGGACTCTTAGACTGTTATATTCCAAGAGTCATACATTCACAGTCTGCATGCCAAAAGATATTTGACCAGTCCAGTGAGCTCTAACTGCCCCTGATGCTCACAACAGATTTAAATGATCAGTGCCAAGATGTGAAAACACACTGTTGTGAGTGTAATGACAAAACACAAAGAGGAGAGCAGAGGAAATGTGGTTTGATTGTAACAGATTTCTTTACCATTGCAATATTTAACAATGATAAGGGTCCATTGTCCATTGTCTTATTGATATTGCAATATTTTAAAATATCATGCAGCACTATTCACATTCACACATGTAGTCTCTACAGCAGCATACAGTAGCAGACAAGAACATTATTCCCATGGTATTTAATCACCCTGGCCTGGACCGACGTTTCTTTTTGCTCTAGTTAAATAAAATTATTAATAATAATGGATTAGACCTGCCCTGGTCTCTGGAAAACGTGCCTGAAGTGGAAATGTGCCTTAACAAGGTTCATGATATTTTGTTGCATTTCTGTATAGCATATAATAAATTATAGTTATAGATTTATTAATGTTCTTAATTATTGGATGTCAAAATCATTCTATCGTCATGTGTTAAGCAAACTAAAAAGGTGACTAAGTTTAAGTTTGGTAAATGAAAAACTATGAAGACTATAACTCCACCATCATTTAACACACATCCCAGATGCAGGTAAAGTCAATTATCTACTGTAAGTAACATTGACTCAGTAATCAAACCAAGAAAGACAAAAAAGTTCATGAAATAAATGTGTTTTAGTAGTGTTAAGTATCACTATTCAAAGTTTAAGACTGGCATTGTTTAATTCTGAACTTCGGCCAACAGATTCAATCTGAGTCATGAAGTACAATCCAGACAACATTAGTTACCTGTAACACTATTTATGCCACTCAGCTGCATGGCAACACGAAGTGATGAATCAGAATGTTAGCGGAGACATTTTTCTGAAAAATAATTAAAAGCTAAAAGGAAGTGTGCACACTACGTTTTGAAACTGATCTCAGATATTAGTTTATAACCCATCTCAGTCATATCAAATCACAACAATATTTTCCATGGGCGTGTTATAGGTTCTTAAATGAGAATTAAGTTTAATATCATCACTGTGGCTAAAACCTTTAAAGATACAAGGATTTTGCCCAACAGTAACAATAAATGTTTACAGTTTTCATCACAAAACATCTAGGGAGGAATAAAAAATTCCTATGGGAAAACCTTAGCAAGAAAAAAGAAGTGTTTTTGCTATGTTTAGTTGAACATGTGATTCATAATTCCCATGTTGCCTTGAAGCAGCTGTACTGTCCTGCCTTAGGTCTTGTTTTTCTAGTGATTAAAACAAAAACTGTTTGATGATGAACAGATTAAGTGTTGCCTCAACATGCTATCCCATATTTGAACTGGTTTAAAGACAGGACTGTGTTAACGTTAAAGGGTTCCTCTCTGGTGTGGGCCTCTTACATTGAATTGTGTGAGTTTAGGCTTGGTATGTAACAGGTCAGCAGTGGTGCACACTGCTTCCCATAAATTAGGCCTCCCAGTCCCACAGCAGTTACTTCTGCCTGGATGCCTCTGTTTCCACCATGCTAACTCTCTACCAGATGCAGTGTTTTCCTCATCATTGTGTTAACAAAACTCATCCAGCTCATTCCCCTCAAGAAGGAAAGATGATTGGAATGAGTATGGAGGTGGAGGATAAAGGGAAAAGTATTTAATAAAATCAATTATGTGATAGAGCTTTTATAACTACTTTATTAGTATTTATTTTTACACAAAAAAGAGAAAAGAACATTAAAAACATTCTATAACCGTTAAAAAAAAATTATATTATGTCTTTCTCAAAATATGCCAAATAAAACAAAATGTAAAATAAAATCTTCCACCACAAACAGCCTCAGCTGTTAAAGGAGTTACTTGACCACACTGGACTAACAAATATGAGTTAAGTGAATATTTTACAAGTGGACATGCAGCTAGTTTCAAGTGGTGCTGTTCAGCAATTCTTTTCAGTGCTGCAAAGCAGAAATTTCAATGCTCAATTCATCACTACGTTGCAGATACAGTGCCTGCTGAGTTTGGCAAAGAAAACTCATCAAATTGGGTTTTTGTTGTTAATTAGGTTTCTTGTTTTGTGTGTTGGTCTAAAAAAAAACACTGCAGTTGTCTCAGTTCATTTATCATGTCTGTCTTCTGAAGATAAAACGTCTGCGGGTTGGTGTTTTCTTCTTTTAATGGTATGGGAATAATTAATGAAAACGAGTGGAATCACTGGTATTTTCAGCATGGTGAGAATCACCAGGAATATAATTAACAAAAAAAATGGAGACCTGTCTGACAGGTAAAATATACACATAGGAAATTTAAAAAACATCTTAATCATAGCCAATGTGTACAGTCCAGTGTAGAAAAACTTGCTAATAGGAAATACTTTATACCTCCCTTTAAATCTACTAAGTATCCCCCAAATCATCGTCTTAAGAGCTGGATTGTTGGTTTTAGACTTGGAAAGCAAAATGGAAAATCAGATTAAAGCTGGAACAATGAAAGTGTGGACATGCATCCAGCCCTGAATAGCATTCATGTGTGTGTGTGTGTGTTATTTCACTCTGCTTTTCCTGAGTTAGCAGCTTCAAAGACACGTTGCTGTTTTGTTCTCTCTAACCCAGTGCTGGTGTTGAATTTTACACAGTTGTGACAGAATCCATAAGCAGTTTATAATGCAGCAATCCAGACAAATCTTGTTGAAGCTATTGCTTTAACCTACTTTGATTCTGCTTCCTTAAAAAATATATCTGCTCATCTAACTTTAGCCAAAATGTCCATTACAGAACAGAAATATATCAGGATGAAAGTTGTGTATTTATTGGATGTGAGCCCAGATGAGACATACTTTACATTCTGTCACTGCTGAGTGAGTGAAGTGTTTCATTATCACGGTGCAGGGTTGGCAACAATACCGGAGTGGTCATAATGGCATTTGTACCAAGCGCGCCACATGCTGCTATTCTAAGTGAGTTAGTTCATTTGTCACCCAGTGCAGGGCCTTCTGAATGGTGTTTGTTTTTATTGCCCATTAAACAATATTATTACCTTAGCTTGTGCTTGTGTCAGCTCTTCTCAGAATTAAAGCTGATGACATAGCAGAGAGACAACTGCTAAGGGATGTAAAGTAATTGCCTGAATTGGCCAGGTGTTACCCAAGTACTGGGTGTACAATGTTTTTAAATGCGTTCATCTGTTCCTGAATGGGTATTACTGTCTATTGTTTAAATCTGTTAGAGTTTTCACAAAGGAACACTATGAGTCTTATTTACAATCAGGTTTGGATGTGCAAAGCTTTTCAGGCTCATAAAAAATTATCTGAGGACACAAATACGTATATATGTTTTTTACTTGTGGGGTTTTCTTCAACAAATCATCAATGACAGACAAAGAAATACAAATATTCACAAGGTCAACAATAAGCGGCAGAACAGTACACCATTAATAAAGCTTTGTCAGGCAAAATAGAGCCTGAAGGACCTCAAGTCAAAGATTACTAACTACTGTCCCACTTTGAAGCCAAAACCATGCAATTTATTTCTAAAAGATGTAAAACCAATTAACACCCTGAAAGGGTTTGGGTTAGAGATTTTGTTCCAAATTATACAACTCTGGCTGAGTGTGGACAGGAAGCTGAGAGAGCTAGAGCAAAGCTTCACAGGTCAGACTCAGAATCAGGGCAGGAAATAGGAACTTCAGGTTCGGTGCTGCTGTAATTATTTTTGCAAGCAACTAACCTTGTTTCTTCATCCTTTCTCCATTTTAACCATTTACTTTAACAGAAACATGAGGTACAAACGGTGCACTGGCTCCCATTGCTGTTTCTCAGTTTAATTTAGCTAAGGTACTTTTCATTTGTATCTTTAAAAATTTGTGGTTTTCAAACTTTATTTATACTCATTTGATGTTAAAACACAAGGCGCATGCTCACACTTTTTCATAGATATTAAACATGAGTTTTACTGTTAATTGCTCTTTTGTGTTTACATAAACTGTACCAAATGATTTGTTCAGTACAAAGATGCTGCTACATGCTAATGATATTTGGATTTTTGCTAAATCAAATGCAACACCTCACAAACATCAAGAGAATCAAGCAGAAAGGTTGTATCTCAACAGGAGTGCTCAGAAAAAAAAGCAAAAGAATCAAGGAAAAGAATGATTTTACATTACAGCTTGACAGCCTCTGATTCCCACTGTTAACAGAATGATAGAAGGTTTTTTTAAACCCTTGTTTGAACTCACAGCTCAACACAGTCTCCAGGATTAAGAAGCAGCAGGGTTTTAAGGCAATAATGAGTTCTATTCTAAACCAGCTCTAAATGAGGCAAATTTTAGTTTGTCAGTGGTGAATGTTAAAAAAAAAAAAAAAGAAGAGTAACCTCTACATCTGGAAAATGTCTGGTAAACATTCATTCTTAAAATGAACTGAATAAAAGGAGCTTAACTAAAATGTAATTTAGTCATTTTGTGATTCATTTCATTAAATTTAAACCACGTGATTCTGCAGGTTTTGTGCTTGGTAGAACCAAGTAGCAGGTTATTTTAAGTTATAATATTAAACTTTTTTATCTTTTCCTTCTACAATAACCTCATCTCTTCTTTCCTACCTTGAAATCCTGTATTATTTACACTAACTTTAACCTGGTATTCTGTTGTTTCTATCCCCAAGTATCCCATTATTTAAAAGTTAGTTGAAGAAAAAACATAATTTGATGACATTTTCTAAAAATGTAAAAAAAAAAAAAAGAATATTTTCTGAATGAATTTAACATTGCTATACATCCTTACAGATAAATGAATTAAAGACAAAAAAAACTATTTTATTCCTGTAGAAACAAAATCCAATGCCAAAAGAAAGCTTGGTTAATGATACTCACACACCTCCCTCCAAAGTCCCATGATGAACAGAAATGGTGCTCTGGGGAAAAATCATGTTTCTTTTTGGATCATTTTTAAAAATAAAGTTTTTTTTTAAATATAATCAAGAAAGTGAATGAGTCACATCAAATATATATATATATATAAAAAGATCAAACCAATTAAACAAATCCTGGTACCACTTTTTCATTAAATCAGTCACAATGAGAAATTTCTCCTCCTCTCTCAATCTAATTCACACCTACAGTTTATTATCACCCTGTTCTTTTGTTGAGAACAAACTCCAGTTAGATTGTAATGAGTGTTGGAGCAGACTGAGGTGTTATATATATGCCAAAAGTTTAATTTTGATCTATTCACATTAAAAACCTTAAGCACCTTCATTTCCTTCAATACAAACTACGAAATCACTTACAAATGTTGCCTCGCACCACTGTAGACACCACTGTGCACACTGCTCTGCTCCAACCTTGTTATCTATCAATTCTATAAGTATGGAACTATATTTGAAAGCTTTGCAGGTTGACTTGATACACGGTGTAATCTCATGACAGTCCAGTCATGGTTTAGTTTGTGGGATTAACTTGTCTACTAGAAATGGGTCAAATGTGAAAACAAGTCTTTAATCCTACACCATAAATAAGCCTTGTGTGCTACAACAGTATGCAGTCATAATCTCAAAATAAACTACTTATCTTTAGTTATTAAATGTAGTTTACTGTAAATTGAAAAACTTTTCATGTGTCATATTATGACAAGGATAGGCTAAGAACTACTATGGATTTCAGCTTTTTGTTGAGGAAGTGAAAAATTTCTCCAAACATGTCCCACTCCATCCCAACATTACAGTAAACCGTAAGATAGTTGAACGCCCCCTCTTGATGCAAAGCCTCCTTCCCAACCTGGAAAGAGCATCACACCTTTTTCTGACTCTCCTTCTGGCTGCTGCACACTCAGCAGCAATCTGCCCCAAGGTCATGGCTTGACGATGCCAACAGAACTGCATCATCTTCACAAAACTGAGATGATACTTTGAGGTTCCCAAAGACAACCTCCTCCCCACATCTATACCTTGAGATCCTGTCCACAAACACCACAAACAAGATGCACACGAGGGATGTCCGGGCAGAGATTCCAACCAGCACCAGAAACAAGCTCAACTTTGAGAGAAAAATGCAGATACATTGTTTGTTTTGGTAGTTTAGGACCTGGAAAGCCCTTAAAATTGATCCCAGCACACCTTATTCCCAAAGCATTCTCATAAAATGCCTTTTCTCCAGATCCACACAATACATGTGGACTAGAGAAAGACTTTCCCATCAGCAACTGTGCCAAAGTAAAGATACGGTCCACTGTTCCACAACCTGGAAAAAGCTGCACTGCTCATCTGGAATTTGAGATTGAACATTGGACCAGAGGTTCCTTTCCATCACCCTGGAGTCAATCGTTACAACGGCAGCTGAGTAGTTCAGTGGCAACATACTGTAAATTACAGTTATTATAATTTTTCAAGTTTGAAAAGCAGCCTCACCCGCAGAACACAGCACTTACACATTAATGTGGGTGTGATTCTGAAACAGATGGCTCTGTTTTTGTCACCATGTTTTGTTTTAAAATGGAGCTGAGTGGTCATAAATGTATCTACACACAGAAAAATGGCAACGCCATAAACTTAGCCATTAAACTATGAAATTATTATAGGCCTCACAAAGTAGCAGCTGGACTTAAATGAGTAACCAGCTGTTTAGAGAGCAGTTGGTGTTAATGGAATGCTCTGTATATAGCATATTGTTGATAAATTCAGCAGTAAGCAAAGAAACCCAACTTTTCTTTTTGTAGCCTAATTTCTATGTCATTAGGTCGACTCATTTTTACACCACAAGACAGAAATTCATTTTAAACCAAAATCTAAGCCGATGATTTATAAAAATATATATTTTGAAGAGGGACATTTAAATATTTAATTGGATCTTTTTTAATGGAAGTTGCAACGTACCGGTAATTGTTGGTGCAAGTGGAGACCATCTTAACAAAGTGAGGTTTGCACGAGAATTAAAAGAAAAACTAGAAATTGTTCTCCATGGATGTCTTCACAGAGGTTTTACACATCAACACAACTGTCCTTGATAGGGTCATTTTCTGTGCTCGTGCTCAGAATACTGTGTCTTTAGCTCCGCCCACTGACTTCATGGAACTGATAAGGTCACAGAAAGCCCCTGTTCCAACATTCAGCATCAGGTCATGAAAACAATAATATATTATGGCATGAGACAATACACTGATCATAGCAAGAATAGTGAAAAAACAACTTTAGGTTAAATGCAATTAGCTGATATTTTATGATTCCATTTTTAAAAATTTCCTGGGATAGTAACCTGGAAAAAATACTCCAAAATAAAATGTTAAAACCTCTTCAGATTTTTCTTTGTAATAAATAAAAATGACTGCATTTTGTTGTATTTACATCAGAATGTGTTAACCTATGAATGTGAACTCACATTTTCATTACCATTATGCAATGTTTACATTTTCTAAAGATCTTTTATTGTGCATATGCCAAACTATGAGAGAAAATAAAGTATCTGTTGTAACTTTAAGTCATATTACATCCACAGAAAGCTCTGCTCACGGAGAGGAGAGAAACCAGGGGATGATTCTCTTGAAATCAATCCTCTGGTTAATATTTTGCCCTGTTTATTACAATAATTAATAGCAATATGTTATGGATGCACTGGGAGCAGTGCTAAACTTTTGCTTTAGTGGAACTAATAACATTTTACAGCAAGAATACTTTTCTATTTCCAAAGTTTAGGAATTATATTTCAATGACCAAGACATATTCTTTTTTGCTTATTTCACATCTAAAGCAGATTGTGCTATTTTCAGGATTAAGGGAAGTAGGAAAAATAATTTTGAAGGTAATAAAATTAACAATACAGCAGGAAAACATTTATTTTATTTTGCTATAGCAATAAGTTTGGTAAGTCAGTAACAGGATTCAATCTTTAATCTGCTTTTGTTTTCAGAGCACAATAAATCATCTCCTTAATTAATGTAGTTGTTAATTGCATCTGTTGCATTGCATGACCAAACAATAACACAATTATTACATCATTAGGTAATAATTTTCTAGAAAAACAAAAAGCCTGTTTATCAAAAATGTTCCAGAAAAAATATTTCAACAAAACTATTCCTGTACTAATCTGATGTGTTCATACCCTTCACCATATATATAAAACCCTTCACAGGTAACATAAAATCAGAATTGGCTGAAAATGCCTAAAGCTTCCACTATTATAAACATCAAATACATCTCAACTCGGGTTGAGGCTTGTACATATTTTTTGAGATGAGGGAGAAAACCAACATCAACAAAAATTCTTTAACTTAGAAACTAGCACCTATTCCTAATTTGTCACATCTCCAAATTTTGATTTAAAGAGAACACAAGCTGTCATCATGAAAAAGTGTATTCACAAAGACAGGGCATGATGTGGGGGAGGAGCTGGTCCATATACCATCCAGGACCCAGTGTGAAGGAGGTAGAATAAAAGGATCTAGCAGAGCTTTACCACTTAAGTGATTCCAATGCTAGTTCAAGGATTGGTTATTAACGGATTCTTTTTTTTTTTTTAACAGCTAAGAACTGGCTGGATTTTACACAGCAGAATCACATCAATGCATTAATCAGCTCTTCCAATGCATATCAGAAGCTCCTTGTTTATTTAAAATATCTTCAGACATCTGAAGTGCATGAAAACATTTTATGTGTATGTAATTAGCAGATGCTTTAATCGAAAGTGACTTTACACAGATGACAGAATTTGTCTGTATTATTTGCAATCTTCCATTATTTTCTACACTTACTCAATCTTGTTCTGGATCATGAGGAGCTGATGCCAACTGGGAGATTCAACTGAACAATTATAACTTTAGTTTTAACCAGGTTTAGACGCTATACAATCTGAGACTTTCTGCATAGTTTTGGACTGTTGGGGGAAATTGGAGCACTCAGAGAAAACCCACACAAACACAGGGAGGGAATGCAAACTTGATGCGGTAAGGGCCACAGCTGAGTTTTGAACTGAAGACCCTGCTGTGAGGCAATGATGTTAACTAACTGCATCACTATGCAGCCTTTAGCTAGTCTATTACTGCAACCATAAACAGTCCAGGTTTGTGAACAGTCTTTTCCATCAGCTGAGCCGCTTTTCATTATGAGTACTACAAATTAGAAAAGTGAATGAGATTGCAGCACTCAACATTTGAGTTTGCATGGTTGATCATCATAACGAAACAGTTCTTTGCTCTGGCTCAGCAAAGACTAAATGTAAAAGAAGTTTCCAGTCCTAGGGATGTGTTGACATGATCTCTAATGGCTGGAAAAACAATGACACTGCAAGTGAGGATGACCCTACGTTACTTACAGTTCAGCAAATCACATTGTTAGTCCACATCAGATCTGTGGCTCCAACTTTTAAAAACTGACTACAGTTTAGACCTTCTGTGTTCACTTGAATATTGTTAACTCTGTTAGCAGATAAGCCCTAAAAAGTAAAAAGATGTACACTGACTGTAAAACTCTTGGCAGCAACAACATCACAATGACAATAGGTGGCTTAATAGACTTTCAGCTCGGGGAGCATTTTCCCTTTCAATTTGTGGGAGACATGAAGGCTGTCTGTTTTTTTTCTTCATTAAAGTTTTCACCTGATACTACTAAAACTTTATTACAGGTTATTTCTTTACTTAATTAAATCTCTTATCAACAAAGATATTTAATTTTTCAAGGGAAGCTGTTTGTATGTTTTCAGATCAGCAGATGATCATGTGCTTCAAAGGGGGCTGATGCGTGCTTTGAACACTGAAACACTCGCGAGGACTGAGTTGTCTCGTAGGACTGTCTGCGAACGAACTCTGGCGCGGAGTGAATTACGATCGATGTGTCGAACTACACGGATCAGATGGGACTGGCCAGGATGTGGAATTTGGACGGGATGAAGCCAGTGACAGACATTTAAGGCGGCTGTAACAAGCAGGACTGCCTGCTCCAAACACATTCTGTTATCTTATCTGGTGACCCTGAAAACATTCTCCTACTCAACAGAGTGAATGAAGCGACTGCTCAGCCCCCCCTTCTCTACGCTCTCTCACCCTAATTCGCCTCCCCCCCCTCTACTGGGAGTGAAGGTCGGTCAGCTGTGCCGTGTCCTTGCTGCTGGTGGAGATCCTGACCCACCCACCCTCCTTGATGTGTTTATCGGTTGTTGTGACTGTGTGTAATATGCTACTCCCTCCCTCCATTTTGTTTACATTTTCTTCTGCTCCCATCTTTATTTTTTTAGCCCAAATATTGTATTGAAGTTGTCCCAATATTTCTGCCCAAGACTTTAGTTCCTTACACAAGCCAATGTCCCACTTTATCTCATAATTTACAATGTAGGTCCCCTGATGGTACCCCAAATCTTGCCCAAGCCTGAGTATATGTCCCACTTTAAGTCAAAATTTACAATGTAGGTCCCCTAATGGTACCCCAAATCTTGCCCAAATATTGTATCTGGCTCCCATCTTTATTTTTGGCCCAAATATTGTATTGAAGTTGCCCCAATATTTCTGCCCAAGACTTTAGTTCCTTACACAAGTCAATGTCCCACTATATCTCATAATTTACAATGTAGATCCCCTGAAGGTACCCCAAATCTTGCCCAAATATTGTATCTGGTACCCCCAAATCTCTGTTTTGTTTTTATTTTCAATGTATCTCATCATTTACAATGTACGTAGCTCCCCTGATGGTACCCCAAATCTTGCCCAAATATTGTATCTGGCTCCCATCTTTATTTTTGGCCCAAATATTTTATTGAAGTTGCCCCAATTTTTCTGCCCAAGACTTTAGTTCCTTACACAAGTCAATGTCCCATGTATCTCATCATTTACAATGTACGTAGCTCCCCTGATGGTACCCCAAATCTTGCCCAAATATTGTATCTGGTACCCCCAAATCTCTGTTTGGTTTGTTTTTTATTTTCAATGTATCTCATCATTTACAATGTACGTAGATCCCCTGAAGGTACCCCAAATCTTGCCCAAATTTTGTATCTGGTACCCCCAAATCTCTGTTTTGTTTTTATTTTCAATGTATCTCATCATTTACAATGTACGTAGCTCCCCTGATGGTACCCCAAATCTTGCCCAAATATTGTATCTGGCTCCCATCTTTATTTTTGGCCCAAATATTGTATTGAAGTTGCCCCAATATTTCTGCCCAAGACTTTAGTTCCTTACACAAGCCAATGTCCCACTTTATCTCATAATTTACAATGCAGGTCCCCTGATGGTACCCCAAATCTTGAAGTTTGCCCCAATATTTCTCTTTGCCCAAGCCCAAGTAAATGTCCCACTTTAACTCATAATTTACAATGTAGGTCCCCTGATGGTACCCCAAATCTTGCCCAAATATTGTATCTGGCTCCCATCTTTATTTTTGGCCCAAATATTGTATTGAAGTTGCCCCAATATTTCTGCCCAAGACTTTAGTTCCTTACACAAGTCAATGTCCCACTATATCTCATAATTTACAATGTAGATCCCCTGAAGGTACCCCAAATCTTGCCCAAATATTGTATCTGGTACCCCCAAATCTCTGTTTGGTTTGTTTTTTATTTTCAATGTATCTCATCATTTACAATGTACGTAGATCCCCTGAAGGTACCCCAAATCTTGCCCAAATTTTGTATCTGGTACCCCCAAATCTCTGTTTTGTTTTTTATTTTCAATGTTTTCTCTGTTTTGTTTTTTTGTTTATATTGTCAAGCGCTTTGTGATGTATATCTGTGAAAGGCGCTATATAAATAAACTTTACTTACTACTTACTTACTATGATGGAGAGCAAACAGTTGACCAACAGGGCGATCATTGTGAAAAAACAGAGCATCCACAGGTTTCAACAACAAAATCCCAAAACATAAATAAAATAAACACCTATGAATAGAAACTACTATGCAACAACAGGAGTGTAAATCTGGAATTTTCTCACAAACACAGTGTTCTTCATTGATGCAGTGACAAATTCAGAGAGTGCAACTCTTTTTGATTTTATACTCATGTTCATATTTCAATGCTGGAAAACTCAAAAGAATTCACGTCTCTAAAAATTGTGGGTAGAACCAGGGGTGGGCCTCATCATATCATTCACGATGATACCGGGAAGTTTTTCTTGTCTGAGAAAAAAAAAATCATGATATGCTTATTTCACAATGTAACTACATCACCCCCCACTAAGGAGCAGATCCACGTAGGTCATGTAGTGCAGAGTTTTTTAAAAGATGGAGTGCAAGAAGCCTGTAATATCTAAAGGGGGAAACACCTCTAACTCATTTCACCATCTCAACCCTCAGCACCTGAGTCTGTACCAGGATGGTCTGAAAGTAAAACCAGAGATGAAAGCTAACAGCGGCTAATGCTACGAAACTAAAACAAAGTAAGCTAGTTCAGCATGGCATCACTGAGTCTCTCGCCAATTGTAGTCCATATGACAGAAAAGGCAAATAAATGTATTTGTTATACTACTACTGGGGCAGCAATAGCTTTGTAGGTAGAGCTTTTGTCTTGTAACTGGAAGGGCTGCTGGTTCGACTGGGTCACCGCGTCATGTGTCTGGTCGCTTCACTTCTGTTGCTATAATGTAGTTTCCTGCAATCAGCATGTGACTGAATGTTATAAAGAGCTTTGTAGTCCATGACTTAGAAAAACGCTATACAAATGTGGGACATTTACAGTCTAATTGACTTTTCAGTCCAAAGCACAGAGGGAGAATTTTTATTTTTATACTTTAAGGCTGAATTTTTTACTAAATAAAGTTATTGCACTAAAAGGCACTTGTGTAATATATGTTTTAGTTTTTATAAAATATTTACAGGCAATCTGTTTATGCTGTCAAATGATTTTTTATATTGTCAGATTTATTGTTATTGTCAGAATATACTCTGAAATATAGTGATATGATTTTTGGGCCATATCACTCACCCCTATGTAGAACACAAACATACTGTGGTGAACGGCTTTGGAAATAAGCAGCAAATGAGTTTTGTTAGTTTTTTTAAGCAAACATGTATTTTTAAAGTGGACATCTGGTTATCTGGAATCTGTTCAGAATCTGTTCCACAAACAAAACAGTTTGCTGAGAAACAATACATGGCCATTGTTGTTTTATTACATAAAACTATTCTGAGGCATTTTATGTACTATATAAAATCATATAATAACAAATATTCAAGGTTTAAAGAAACCAAAGCTGGTCTTAGAGAGCTATCAAACTGAAACAACTTTAACCAGCATCTGGTTGAAAAGAGGGTAAAGGTCAGTAGAGCTAATTAGTAAAATTACTTGAGGCTGCACAGGAAGCAGCAACTTAATCTCCCATCTTGTGTTACTATACCAGTAGAAGACGAGTAATTTTCTACATCTAGCCTCATCTGCATCTTATTGTTTATGAATCCACAACACAGCTGAGCTACCGCTCACTGCCAGCCATGACCAGCACACTACACACTCTATCTCAGTTGCATGCGACAGACGAAGGCAGCTTCCAATGCCAGAGAGAAATGTATATCTGTATGAGATATGGATAGACTCAGATGTGACATTCTTCATATAGGATGGTTGTTTAACATGCCTTGAATTAACAACACCTACATTTCCTTTAAGTTGATATACATCAGACCTGTTTGTATGTACAGATGCTACAGAGAAATGCTCTATTAGCAGCAGGTGCTGTTAAACCTGAACTAACAGGCAGCATCTTTCATCATTTCAGTGTACTTGTTTTCTGCACTCAGATGTTGGCAGAAAATTCTAAAAGGATATTCCTGTAAATGTGTGGGAATTAATAAATGCTGAATGTGTAACATTCTGGGAAATCATGTGTACTACACACAAACCCTTCAAAATGACACTTCAACAAAAACAATCTGGTTTAATGTCTAAAACTTTGCACCTCTTAATAAGTAACTTATCGAATTATAAATCTGTGTGTACGTTTATGAACAAGTATGAAAAATGTATGGTAGATATATATTTTTTCCATCATTACTAAATGCTGATGGTCCCCTGAATAAACATATACATACAAAAAACTATTTATTTATTTAACCAGGAAAGTCCCACTGAGATTCAGAATCTCTTAGGGAGTCCTGGACCCTGTACCCTATAGGGCATGTTGTGATCTGTGGGGGAAACCGGAGTACCTGGAGAAAACCCACGCATGCATGAGAACATGCTAACTCCACGCAGAAAGGCTGCAGCCGAGATTCGAACCGGCCACCTTCTTGCTGCGACGCAACAGTGCTAACAACTGCGCCACCATACAGCCATGTTGGTTTGTACAACATCTGAATAAAACAGTCACTAAAACAACAAAAATAACCCCAATTGTATCAAATGTGAAATAAAAAACTCATCTCTGACAGAGGAAGTGAAATTGTTACGTTTGTTATATTTGCTGGCCTTGTTTCTAGAATAACTGCCACAATAAAAACTGCTGAACAGAAAAAAAAAAAGTACCAGAAGCAATCAACTCTGTAGGTTTAGTGCAAAGGACCCTGCAGATGTAATAAAGACATGGTCAGATTACAAACCAGGGACTAAAAAGTGCATCAGCATCAAAAATGGGAGGCGAACTGACAACCACTGTTTGATCTGTAACAGATGAACTGCATGTGAGCCATGTGCTGTGCAAGAAAATCTAAAAAAAAAAGAAAATTTTTTTGGGTCAAAAATGCATGTCTTTACATTTTAATAATATAAAAAATGCAAAATTATAAAATTTGTGAATATAAAACAATTTTAAAAAACTGCCTCATCTTAGCTTTAACTTCCATGTCAATAAATCCAACTTGAACTGCTTTAAAATATGCAAGGTAAAAAAATGCATACGATGTTCTCATCTTTTGGTACATTCTTTATGTAGAAATATCAGAATTTGTGCAGGAAAATGAATGTGCATAATTTCAATGGTCTGCTGATAAAGGAATCAGGAAGCTAACATCTTTAGGTAACCGCTATGTACTTACAGCTTTAGGGATAAAGGCTACTGTGCACTATGTCTCTGCATAAACCCCTCTTACAAATCAAAATAACCTAAATCAGACCAAAGTTGGAGCTTTGTGTTATTTTAACTTTCAGTGTAAACTATGGGCTTCAGATAAAGTGTGGGACTGCAAATACCAGGCCTATACATGGTCTAATACATGGTCGCAGTTCTTTAAAATGTACACCTGTTGTTGTTTTTTTTAAAGCAGGGTACTTTTCTTTTTTATTTGATGCCTGACAAAACCATGTTGTGTTCCTGACCCAGAGGAAGGGTCCACTGGGCTGATCATTGCTGGCACTGAGCAGCAGCTTCAGCTGTGTTGTGTGTACAAAAGAACTGATTAGAGGTTAGACTTGATTATGACAAAGAAAAAAGTTTGTCCGTTATTGCTTCTCCACATGAAACACGTGAGCTACAGCTTAATTGAAAAAGCTCAGGCTGGAATGGATGAGTTTTTTCTGTCTAAAAACAATTTAGGAAAAAAAAAACTTTAAAAGCACACCCCCTTTACCACAAGTTAGAATATTTAGCCTAAATTAAAAAGTTCTCGTGTCACAGTGAGTAGAAAATATAAACAGTAATTAACTAAATGCACTAGAAATACTTGCTCACTGACTAATTTAAACTGTGTCAACCTGTTAAGGATGGGATGAAAGGTGAGGTTCACTTTGGATAGATGGACAGTCTTTTCCTGGGGGGAACCAGGGTACTCTACGCTCTCAGAAAAAAATAACAGGCTAAGTCCTCACAGAAAGACCTCTATAGCCTAGTTATACACCTGGCAACTTCTTGCTCTGCAACAACGCTAACCATATAGCCTCAAAATACAACAGCTGATAACACATAAACATATTCACTATAAATAGTCCAAATTGTGTGTTCACTTAAAAAATGACAGCAGAAATTCTGAATAATCAAATTTATTCCAAGGCACACAGGACCCTCAGGTTATGAGTGGAGCTCACAAACATTCTGTTTGTGCAGAAAGATGCAACCAGTCCAGATGGGTTGTGGAGTTTCTATGGAGCCAGGTTGCAGTCAAAACAAAAACAGTCTCTTAGTTTCTGTTGCTTGTCTGACTTTAGCAGTAAATAATCAATCGTATTAACCAAGGTATGGACACTGACAAGAATAAAGAAATGGTATTGTTGGTTTGTACAGGTTAGGCTGCTCTTTAGCTCCATTTCTCGCTGCTTCCAGGGATCTTCGCTCAGTCAGCTAGTGCCTCCTCAGCTGTTTGCTGTATATTTCCTCCTTACGCACCTACTATTTTTGAACAGAGGAGTACAGTTTGGTCAATAAAATTAAGCCAATTACTTATTAAATCCCCCTACACCACTGCAAAGCTTGCATTCATCCAATGCCTTTATAACATCCCTAAAACAAAGTTTCAGTCCAGTTCCTGCCTTTTTTCTACTTGCAGCCATTCTGTTCTGCACTCACTCTCCTGGAGCTGAGGGTGTGCACTTTAAAGCAGCAGCGTGTGTCTCAAAATGTCATGACAACTTCAGTGTGACATAATAGCATGATTAATGTGCAAACAAGTCTACACAGGGTGACTAAAATTATGTAACATAGGTTAACTGCATGTGAATGAAAAACGGTTCCGTTACTAAAAGAAAAATGACCTTATGAAGTTGAAAGTTTAGCAGTCAGTGGTTTTATGTGCGTGTCAACATATCTTGTGATGCAGATCAAAGACATTACCTTCCTAGGAGGAGAGGAAAGGGAGCAGCAAAGAGCATCGCTTTATTTAGTTCAAAGTAACCATCCTGATAGAAACTGCTAAACTGCAATCTGAGGCAGCAAGACAACAGCTAAAGACTAAGTTACATGTAACATCATCCCAATGGGAAGAAATCCTCCTAATTTGAAGCAAGCAAGGAGAGATTTCTAATAATTTTGAAAACTGTAGGTGAAAATGTTACATATGCTCACCTACAGTTTTAAACTAATACCTAAAACACAGCAAATCCAAACCAATAAAAGATATGAGAATATTAGAAACATTTAACTTTAAGATTAAATTAAAAAGTATTATTTAAAAGTTAGACAGGAGAGAATTTTAAAAATATCAATGCCACACTTGTTTGCCTTGAGAAGATTGACTCATAAAAAATGTATAGCTAACGTTTTTGAATTCCTTCTCAGGCTGCTTGTGCAGAAACATTGACCACTGGCTACCCTTTCATAGATTTTCCAAATGAATGCACATGAGTTAAACAAGCTTTATAATTGATGAAGCTTATCAGAATGTAAAAAGAAAAATCTGGTTACTAAACAGTCACCATGTGGGTGTTCTTTATCCTCCGCTTCACAACAACTGACCATCTCATTTAGAAATGTGTAGTTTTTCTAAGCAAATTTCAAAAATCCCAGTGAACCATTACTTCAACTTGCCAAACTAACTGCTCAGAACAAACACAAGACAAACAACTTGCTCTATGACAACAATCAAATTTATAGTGTGGAAATCAGTGCTATGTATGAGGAAAATAGTTTATGAAATGTCAAAGCTTGACATTACATTTAGTCTACTTCAAATTCTACACTTTGATATTTTAAAACCTACTCTACATCTGAAACTTTTTCCAGCTGCTGACTTTTTTGCCAAAAGGGAAGCCTTCTTAGAATTCTAAAGTGCTGTGAAAGACTCAGTGGTAACCTGATTATAGGGCTCAAGCTGCTGAAGACATTAACATTTAATTAGACATTTCAACCAAAGTTGAGGTGACAAAAATGTGTACTTTTTAGACTTCTTGTTAATTATTTCAGCTTCATAAAAAATATGACTTTTGAGGATTTGCAAAGCTTTGTGTACAATTTCTCTGGAAAAATTATTCAACCACATCCACCCACAGACTAATGAGTAACTGAGGATGGGTGGATAGATGAATTTTTCTTGTAGTAATAACAGAGCTGTAGAGAATGATGCTTGCCTGGCTGGAACAATATAAACATGCACTAAAACAGTAATTTCACCAGCTATTGTAGATGCAGATGTGGTTTAAGCAAATGCATATCTTAAGAAATTTAAAAGAACAGCCTTGATCATTGTTGCTGAACCAAAAGGCTGCTGACTCTACTTTATTGCACTGCTGGATCATCTACTTTATTGTCCATCTTTAAACAATAAGCTTCTCTCTCTTTTTACAGTCAAGTGTAGGACTATAAACTGCATATTAATTAAAGTAATTAGGCATACACCGAGGTTGCAGACTGATAATACTATTAAAAGACATTATATAGCACAAAAGGAGGAGAAAATGCATCCCTAACCAAAAAAAACCTTATAAAAATGTTTGCTGTCAGGTCAGTGCAGTTACACATTGCAACATAAAGAGGTTGGGACAGTTAAAATTGATGTTGCAGGCATGGAAGCTACAATTATCGATTGCTTTGTGGTGTCTCTTTTGCCCCATCCTCTAAAAACTATCAGGCACATGTGCACAAGTTTGAGTGAAAGAGGGCCTAAGAGGGCAAACAATCCTGTTCCACTTAGTGGGGGAACCATGGCTACCTTAAAGGCGTGCTTCAGCATAACAACAACGAGGGGTTCCATGGTAGTCAGTCAATATTGTTTGCTCTCCCAGGAGACAGGAAACACAAAACACTCCTGGCTGCCATTGATTGCATGGCCTCACATAAATTGTTTTATTTTTCTGATCTTAAGTAAAAGATATGAAATTTCTACTAAAATGACATACTGATCCAGAACATTGAGATGATGCAGGTGGAAGTCAAACCCTGGATTATTTTTTTATTGTTAAACATGAGAAACAATGTGGCATAGCAGCTGAACCGTGCCTCAGAGATACTAAGAAAGTCCAACTGGAGAAAAATCCTTTTTGTTACATCTTTGTCAGATTCTGCTTTTTTTCAGAGTTAATTTAAAGTGCACTTTCTGTAAGTACTTTTAGGAAGATTAAAGGAACAAAAAAAGGCTGTAAATATAAATGATGCGCAAAAAAAAAAAAGACGTTCTGAGATTCTATTGTGTAACAACAGTATCCATAACTTGAATAAATGACGGAATAAAAAAAGAATAAACAATGCATGTAAAATAAATATGGTTCTGGGCAGATGGTGAGACAGTGATAAACATATGCAATTATTTCCCAAAGGGCAGAAGAAAGTCTGTCCACACTCAGCAGCCTGGAAGCACAGCTTTTTCCTTGTCTGCCTCTCGTCAATATTTAGAAAAAGACACATTACTTGATATAATGCCTGCTAAGCAAAATTACAAAGATCAGTTTTTTTCCAGCTCACAGGAAACATTAAAATAAATATGTGCATATGAAAACAATGAAATTAATGGCAGACTCCAAAGACTGTTGTGCAGATAATAGACAGTTTAAGCAACAATCAGGTCATTTCCTGGCTGAGATTGGTACCAAATTCACACATTTGGGTAGTTTTAGTTGGATTATATTATCCGTTTTATACTAGCTGGATTTGCAGGGGGGTGTAATGTTTTCTTGAGCTCTGGAACACTTTGGGTTGCAATTATTATTTTATAGATTTGCAGTTTCTTTTTCTCTTGTGGGAAATGGTTAAAAATAGAATAAAACAAATAATATTGATTAGGTAGGGATTTAGAAGTAAACTAACAAGCTGAAAGTAGAATAAGAAATTGTATCTTGGGAGGACTCATTGCTTTCTGTGTATTTTTAAATTCTCTCAAACTTTTCCTATAAATAAAAAAAAAAAGCCACTATTTTTGTTGTGTTTTAATCGGATTGTTTCCAACCTATCCGTCACATTCCTACCAAACAAACTGTAACACGTGGAGATTACAAAACACAGAGGTCCATGCAGCTCCTGGGTGTGCACACACCTCCTTGCCAGTCAACAGCTCAGCTCAGATTCTAAATTCAGCTATGTGACCTCTATAAGCCCCCTAGATCGTGAATCTCCAGTTACAGGATGGGAATGTGGCAGCTCTCAAAGCTGTGGTTTGACGCATGCTGTTGCTGTACAGTGTAGTTTGATTGAAACAAGCGCATACAAACTATATTGATGATTCAGAATCGAGCAAATGAACAAGAAAACAGTTTGAATCATCAATCAAAACACCAAGCATTAAACTACAGCAAGCTTACAATTCCCTTTGACACATTGGCAATAAATGGATCGTTTCAGCGTATTTAGCAAAAGCTGTCAGGTCACTCAGTCGCACTGAAAGAGCTCACTGAGACTTCTCCACAAAGTAAGCTTGCACTTGCGGGGTGAGGCTTAAAGCATCAGTTTGTGACTCGAACTGAGCAAGACAGAATTCTAAATAAATAATTCAAAATCCCTCACGATATAGCGAGGCAACTTTTAGATCAACTCCCACAGACGACTTGACAACCCGATTTAGCAGGGAGAACTGTCATCCAAACAAAAGAGACAATGTACAAGAAAAAAATTCATAATTATAAAAAGGTAAGCACCCGAGAGCAGGAAGTCACATCGCCTTTAAGTCGGTGGAGGGCAATTAAGAACCAGCTGGTGAATAATTAAACGGCAATTACATGCAGGCGTGTGATTTACGAGTAAGAAAAAAAAAAAGTGGCCGGTGTTTGTTAGCTTAGCCTAGCAGCCTCTCTGCCCGAGCAGGCTTTCAGCACTCGGCTCGCTGGATAGCAGTGTTTAGCAGGGCTCGGAGTGCAGTTTGACGCTATAACGGAGTGGTCGAGGCTGAGATTTATGCTAACAGAGACCACTAGTCCAGCTGAGAAAATAAAAGCACCTTGTTGGAGAATTGTGCGCTGTTCAGTATTTAGCTGCGGGGATTTATTAAACACCCAAGCGCTGAAGCTGTGGCTCAGTCTGTGATGAATGGAAAGCAGGACCTCGCCTAATGCTAACGTTAGCAGCACGGCAGAGCTGTCGGTGCAGTGAGTGTGAAAGGCTAACGGGCTGCTAGCAGGGAAAACCTCCCCAGTTTTCGAGCCACATCTCCCAAATAACTAACTGGTACCTTGAAGGGTTGGAGGTGACTCCTCTCGCAGGTTTTCAAACTGTGCGCAGCGCCTTGGTCTCACAGGGTACTCCCAAAAAATGGTGTTCTCCAGTTCAGTAAGCCCCCGGAAAGTGACTATCCGGCCGGATGCTCTCCTTAATCTTGTGGTGCTGAAGCTGAGGCTACACGCTTTTGTCGGTGTGTCGGAAATGCCTCCTCCTCCCACGGTCCCTGCGAAATAATGACCCCTCCCAGTTCCCCAAACGCAACAACGGAGTAGGCAGGTGCAGACGGATGATGCGCTAGTAACGGAGAGCTTTGCAACATAGTGGGCTGTGCGCTCGACTCCAGGGTTGTCAAATCAGAGGAGGCTCCTGCCTTGACGCATGCGCAAATCATGCAGACAGAAGAATTTCTGAGCTTTGTCACATTGTTGAAGTGGGAAATCAGATATTGGGTGATAGCAGAAAAACACAAATTATAATCAATAATGACTGTAGTTTTTACATTGTAATAGACCAAAACTGTCAGTAAATAAATAAACATAATGACTGTGGAATTGTTCTGGGAATATTATAGTAATTTATTTAGTAACTCATGAAAATATATCAGCTGTCATTAATCAACTTTTTAAAATAATATTAATCTCTAGTGCAACTTATTTTAATGCATCCATCACATTTTTTAAAATACTTGTTGAACTTGACACTTATTAACCAAACTTATTAAAATGAAAAAAATAAAGCATTACAAAATATTTCAGCATTTTATTTTCTTTAAATTTACATTTACATGAATAAAAAGCATTATTCTGTGATGAAAAGTGTTCAAACCATTTGTTTTGTACTTCTGAACAACTAACCAAGTTGTTTGTACAGAACTGAGAATAAAACTTGTTTAGGTATTACTCTGATTTTCTTTGTGCATCAGTGGGGTTTAATTTCAAAGTTTCGTATGCCAAACTAACTGCCTGAGCCTTTGATTTTTTTGCAGGCTGGGTTTATATTTTTATGAAAGACAGAACAAATTCTGGAATATTTAGTTTCACAGTTCAAACTCATAAAGTTAGCTTGTTAGAAATAGAAAATGTTAGAAATGATTGAAAAAAATACACTTATTATTTGTAAAACAGACATTTTTGTATGTTTTCTCAGTGTACTGTTAAAAAGTGCAACCTGGACTGCATTTGTTTATCAGCTGCAGATTGCATGTAAGTCAGCTGCCAGGCAACATCACGTATGTTAACTTAATTAAACTGAATCCCAGTACTTAAGGTCTAATCTTAAGATCTTGCTGTTGACTTTTAAAGCTCTTATCACCATCCGGTCCGTTCGTCTCATTCAGGCCAAGGCATAGCCCCAGGCCACTGGGCAGAGGTGACAGTATTTACAGGCTGACTGATTGTTAAAGCTGCCAGAGGAAATAAGGTCAGCAGTGACCTGAAGTAGGAGTGATTTTTTAAAAAGCTTTTCCTAAAATGTTAAAACTATTTTGTTTTCATATCAAATTGATGTATATTCTTTCCTTTTTTAACTTCAATTCTGTTCTATTTTTTATTATATTCGTTTTATTTGCTGCATATTTCATCAGTGCATACGTGGGTTTTCTCCAGGTGCTCTGGTTTCCTCTCATAGTCCAAACACAGGCATATTATGTTAATTGGAGACTGCATGAGTGTTTGTCTTGTGCATCTCTGTATTGTTCCTGTGACCTGTCTTGGGTGTGCCTTGCATCTCGCTTGTTGTCTGATATGGTCTCCTTATTATCTGTATCTCTACATAATTACTTCCGGGAAAGGAAAAGAGCAGGAAATGCTGCCCATTTTCTCCCATCTGTTTTTATTATCAGTGCATGGTAACGCAGCATGTTGGTGAACTCTTCCCCTCAACTGCTGCAAGTGGTTTCTTTAGAGTTGACACGTCGAGTATAAAGCAAAACTACACTGGGAATAGAGCTTAAATCTTTGAGTCTGACAAGTTGCCAACTATTCCATCGAGTTTAGCTCAAGTCAAAAAGCACAGGGCAGAAAAACAAAACAATAAATACATTTTTGCTTGTAAATCTACCTGGCTATATTCTGTGATTTCCACAGAGATTTGAGCAAACTGCTGTTCATTCAGTGTGTGTTTGATAGGTGTATGCACACATGCACAGGATGGGCACTCTAGGGATTGTCATCACTTCACGTCCCTGGACTGGCTCCCACTGCTCTCCTAACTCAACGAGGTCATGGCTCGCTCAATCTGCTGTACTTAAGGGTTGAACAAAAAAAAGTTTTCAAATCTCCAGGCTCTCGAAATCCCACGCTTTATCCTCAAAGAGGAGGAAGAATTTAGGGCAGGAAGAAGGATTGGGGTTACAGTTTCTAAAAACTGACAGCAGAGTTTAATATCACATGAGGAGAATGACATTCTGTTCGTCTTTTGCTTTTCTCTACAGTATTGTCATGTAAACATTATTCATCTGCTTGAAATCAAAAGCCTAAAGCTTTATTTTTTTCTTCTTATTTTTGATTGCCTGAATCACAAGTAAACACTCCAAATGGCTTTGTAATGAAAATGGCATTTTCTTTGTGTATATTTTGTGAACTAACTTTTTGTCCCAGATACAGCATTAGAATAATTTCAGGATTAACGTAGATTGTGAAAACTACACAGAACCTTGTTGACTTAGAAGACACAGAATGCATAATAAATCAGTTCATCCTCTACTGCAGACAGTAGGAAATATAATCAAATGCATGCACCTGCAGCTTCTGTATCTTTAACTTTTAAGTTTAGGTTTGCAACTTTTTGCAAACACTTATTTAAAGGCAAAAACTGTGAAGTGACCTGAATGAGAAACACATTAACATGGTAAAGATATCTCAAAAATACATGTTTTCCATTTCCACTAATCCCTTAGGAAAGAGAAACAGAGAAATGTTGTCACTTTACTGCAAACACACAACATTAAAATTGTTATTCATCACAAATTTTAAATTATTCATTCAATCAGAACTCCACCAACTCTGAGATTTCAATAAATAGATGACACAAGAAAGACTGGGATTTTTGTCCTTTTCTATAATAATCTGCAAGAGTTTTATGTCTTCATTATACCTGAGTCTGTCTTTTAATAGACTGAAAATCCACAATGTCAATTTATTAAGTTTTTAGTTTTTTCTTTACATCAAGTGGAATGTATTATAAGATCAGGGAAGAGAAAAAACTGGTCAATTCTAGTCAAAAAAGTTATGAGACAATAAGAAACAATGTCTAAAAAAATGATTTAGAAGTTGTTTTAATCACAGTTTAATAAACACATCACATTAAATAATCATTATGATAAAACACTAACCTGGATTAAAAGGAAAGTTAAAAAAAATTCCACCTTGTTGTTTTGTTAAACTGTGTTAAGTCCTGAGGGTCCTGCTATCTGCACTCTATTGCTGCTTGACTTAAAGCTTTTCCCAAAGTTGTTTTGGAGCCAGTTTTCCTTTGTAGTTCAAACACTTAAACCATTCTCTGTTGCATCCTCAGTTAAAAAATAAATGCTGGCTATGATTTAAAAACCGAGGTGAATTTAATCTTTTAGAAGACTGTCAGGTATGATTTATTGTTGCATTATGTTAAGGGCCCCTCAGTTTTCTTCTGTATCAAGTGGATTTCTTTCTGCAGAAGTTTGCAAACAAAGAAGGTCGCCTGGCTGATATTGGTGCACCTGTTTAGGACTCCACATTGATAATACATGAGCAAAATCTCTCTCATTCTTTGAATGAATGTGCATTTCATTTCATTTCCACTATCCATTTGTAGCCAGTGTTAGACTCCTAAGACCTTGCTATGCTCTCCATCACTTATAAGCTATTAGAATGTGACCAATAACTTTGAAAAACCTTCAATGTGGTGGTTATCACGATGCTGTTGTGCACTTAGTTTTTGCCAAACAGTTTTTTTTAATGATTTTTTTCCTTCTTGAGATGTTCTTATGCACCTAAATTATGCTTCATGTCAGCAGCACTTTCCCACAATAGTCCAGGTAAACCTCATCCTGGGCTCCATTATGCTGATGATGTAATGGGGTCATGTGCATGATCCTATAGCTTGATCAGTAGTGCAGCATATTGCTACTTATTAATTCTACCAATTTTACATCTTTGTTCCCAAAAATGGATAGTAAAAAAACAAATGTTTCTGTGCACTATTTTAATTTTGATGCTCATCTAACATCCATGTGCTGCAGAGGGCTGAAATGATGGAAGACAACATAGTTCCAAAGTCTGCAGACATGCACACATTCATGCCTTTGAGGAGCGTTGCATGTCGTAAAGTCAGATATTTACCCTAACTTGCTTTAGCAATCTAATCAAACCCTTGAAGGGGCTGTTTCTGCTCCAGTGAAAAAGCAGTTATATTTGTGAAATGTACTGTGGATTATTATGCACACTCAGACGGGAGGTGGCAGATTTGTGATCACGCTGCCCTTTTTGCATCCTCCTGCATCTTGCTTTGTGAGCCTTCGGGGTTGTTAGGAGTGTGCGAACTAGATAAGCTCGCGAGCCGTCTCCCAGAGGTGCACATTTACAATAGGATCTGGTGTGACAATGATATAGCATCTGCCTATCATTTTGCCACTGCGTTTGTGATTCTGAGGCTCTCATCCAAAACACAAACCTCCACATGTCGCAGCTTGTTAGGATTCCTATAACATTAAGAATCTCAGGATTTTTCCGGTGGTTTTTACTTGCAGACAGCAAGTTAAATTATTTAACAAGATGTGCACGATTTTACCTTTTTATTTTGAGAGCCATCTTCACACAAAGGTAGTAAAGCATTTGTTTTCTTCAGCATAAATGAGATTGAAGATGGTTCTCTGTAAGCTCCATAACAGTTACAGCTCTTAGGAGTGGCACCTTGCTCAGTTGGGGATTTTAACTCCCAGCATGTGTGAGATGTACTGAAGGAAGGAAGAGTTACAATGTGCATTAGACATAAAAGTTGTAGTAAATATGTGTTTATCTATAATGGTTAATATGGTTGGGTTATGCATCATGTTTAAAAGACTTCCTTGTTCCACAATCTGTTTCATTTGAATTTTTAATCACTCTTATTACTCACCCAATAGGTTTCTCCCTGCTATTTTCTGCATCCACCTGCACTCTCACAATCTATAAGTCATTAGTATGTTCCCATGACAGTCACTACAAATACGCCCATGCCTCTTGTACGTTGTTAGGATGCAGCTACCGCTAATGCTAACAAGACATCAGCAGCATATTTGGTGTTAAAAGTCTCGAGACCAACCAATTTTGGCCCCACGTCATACACTGTTACACCTTTTCCCCAAAGCTAGGAGCCCTGACACACTGATACTACAATAATAAACTATGAAGATATTACTGTTCCTTCATAATAAACAACCACAAGCTCACTATGGAACTTTGTGCATGCCCAAACCCATTATCATTCTTTCAGTCTCCACCACATGTAATAGGGAGCCTGTTGGTTTCTTACTACATGCATGAAGACATCGTCTTGATGATGCAAGTGAAAATTGTCTACGCCTAAATAAACACAGGAGAAGGCACAGCTCAGTCTCATTTAGAATTGTGAATAGAATTGATAATTGAAGATCTGCAACAAAGGTGGCAGTATGATGGTTTAGGAACATTTAAAACTGGTTGAAACTGTATGGCTTACAGTGGGGTTTATGCACGGTCACTTCCTGGTTGCGATAGACGCAGCCCCTCCCTTCCGGTTCAATGCTGTTCCCACACAAACTGGACAAAATGGATTTTTTTACCCGTTTTCTTCAAGACCTGCCGCGCATCACGGTAAACGATGTCCACCGGATTTTTGAAAAACACACAGAGACGTCTGTGAGCAAGCGGGTGAAGGACTTTAAGCTGTATATAACCAGCTTTATTCATGAAATTGAAGGTAAGCTAACAGCGTTAGCTCATAGCTTCCATCATCAAAAAACAGTGAGACAGATCTATATAGCCGTGATCGTGGGCTCCAACTGCTTCCCAACTTTCAACTTTCTCTGGTCTAGCTGTACGTTATCAAACACCAAGTCTTCATTCACCAAAAGAATAGTTGTTCCAGTGAAATAACACACGAACGGCGCCGCGCCTCCTCCGTTAGCCTCCTCCTTTAGCCTTCTCCTTTAGCCTCGTCCACTCGGCTCTTTGACTACTGTGCTGCAAAGTGTCGACTGCAGACACGGTGTGGTTAGAAATGATCACGTTTTCTCTTCTTAAGTTCACAATCCTTCCTTTTTGTAGTTATTTATTCAGTGAAATGTGTGGAAACGGACTGATGAATTCTATTCAGCTGATGCGGTACACAACGGAACACAGCAGTGTTCAGCTGTCGAGGCTTCCCGTCCGCTGATACTTATATGATGGCTTCATTTCTTAGTGCTATAATATATATATCATACTGTACTATACTATACTATTACTCGTTTTGATTATAAACAATATCTTTAGCTGGAAATGCACTCTAACTCTGGAAGTCTTCACGTTTCAAATGGAACCGGAAATGGTCCCGTGAGTTAATTTTAAACCGGAAGTTCTACTAAGTACTCTGTGCATAAAGCCCGTTAACATTTTAAATGAAATGTCCCCTGGACATTACCCAGAGTGAGATTTATCAGGCATGTCTTTCAGGGAGAAGACCCCAGAGTGGACCCAATACACTATGGGATTACATCTCTTTCTGCCCTGGGAACATTTAGGGATTCAAGTGGAAGAGCTGGAGGAAATGCCTACAGAGGAAAGTCTACACTTCTGCTCAGCTGCTCTCTCCATGACCCAGATAAACAAAACAAGACTATGCATTTATTGCAACATCAGCAAATAGAATATAGCTTGTGAATAACATTTAAATGTAAAAAGAAGAAAGGTAATAATCATAAAAAAATAAATGCATTAATAAAGCAGAGACACAACCATCCTGAAGCATGAACAAATGAATTCTCTTTAGCTTAGACTTCAAGTTACCTCTCTGTGGCTTTAGGCTCCTTTCAGATGGAGATCTCCTTCAGCCTGTCTTATTTTCTATTCTCTACAGAGACCACCAATGTTCTGGCTTTTTACAGGTTTAAAACATGGGTTAAGGGAACATTAGAAGTTGGATTTTATTTAAAAGCGGAAAACTCCTACAAGCTGCCTTTGTACTAATAAAGAAGAGATTAGGAAGGCGTGAGTGAAAGCAGAAAAACAAAGGTCACAACAGAAGGCTCTTCATTATCCCCCCCCCCCCGCATCAACACATTCGTAAACAGGCATGACATGCTGTTATTTACAGCACAATGCTTCATGCTTGTCATCGCTTCAGCCTTTTGAAAAGTCACTAAGCTGATGTCTCACTGGATCTATCAAAATCAGACTCTCCCTTTGAAGATTTTTTGGCAGGGCTGTATGAAAATACAGTATGCAACTATATATTCTAAAAAAAAAAAAGGCCTTTGTTAACTTTGAGTAAATGTACCGCGGGAGCCTTGAGGAGTTATTACTTTTCTGACTTTGGTCCAGGAGATGCAATACATTTTCTTTGTTCAAGTGTTACAACTGAATAGTCCGGATTGTTTCTGCCCATTACAGAACAACATTGTACCGATGATGATGTCCAAAGTGACCATGTGCTGTAATCAATGTTAAATGTGAGTTAATGAAATATTTGCCTGTGTGATTTCATTCTTGGCTTTGGCAGTGAAAATGATGCATTTAAGCCAGATTTTAAAGTAATTAAGGAAAGGACCATTAATAAGTTGTCAGATGAGAACTGCTCGTGTGATTTAAAGGCAAATCAAAGATTCCATTTAAAATGGAAAAGGCCACTTTAGCCCCGTTTTTTATATAATTTGCCTTCCAGTGGAAAATATAAGATCATTTTACACAAAAGTGAAAAATCTTGTACTTTGGAAGCAACTTCACATGAAACAATCAAACAAAAATACGATATGTTTGTAAAAACAACTCCTTTTGAACTTGTGGTGCAGTAATGTTTGGCTGATCAAGTGATGAAGGATTCAGCAAATTGGAAACAAACATCAAAGTCAATCCACGTATTGCTTTTTATTATTATCCAAAGTCAGGTGATGAAGGTAACAGGTCCAGGAGTCCCAGATATCCCAACACTCTCTAGCTCCTCCTGGGGGATCCCAAGGTCCCCCCAGGCCAGGGAGGATGTGCAAAACCTCTCCAGTGAGATCTGGGTCTGGGTCTCCTCCCAGTGCATGCCTGGAAACCCTCCAGAGGGAGGCAACCAGGAGGCAACCCAATCAGATGCACGACCCACCTCATAAGGAGCTGCAGCAGCTTTACTCCAAGCTCCTTCTGTAGGCATTTAGCTGTTTGTGTCTGAGATCTCATTCTTTCAGTCACAATCCAAATCATTTGACTTTAGTTGAGAGTTGGTACATGAATGGAACAGCAAATCAACCTTCTCCACCATGCCAGATCAAAGATTCATCCCCACACAGAGGAAGAATTCATTTTTATTCCATTCAAGAACCAGTCTCTGGTTTTGATCACAGAATCTTTGTAAGAAAAACCCTCCAATGTAAATGAGTAAGACCTTTTACCAGAAAATATTCATATCTTTATCTGACTACATCAAGAAATGCTTTTTATTTTTGTCCTCACAGTTCCACAGCATCACTGATTCTTAGCTGGATATAAATTTTAACAAGCTTTCTCACTTACCAAACAGATTCCTGTTCTGACGCAACCAATCTTTTGCCTCAGGCCCTTTTTCTTTGCCACTGAGGTTTTGACTAACCACAGGATTTGGGCAGGAGAAAAAATATACACAGAAAACTTTCTGACGTCTCACTTTGGTTGCATTTTCATCACGGCTAAGTAAAATAATCAATTTTTTGTGACATCTGTGTGCTGTTGGAGCAGCAGGTAAACAGGAGAAAAGTGCTTTCTTCTAAATGACTTTTTATACAGCTGCCATTAAATGCTGTGCCTTATAAATAGGTAGCAGCTCTTCAAAATGATCTAACATTGCAGGATGCATTGCAGACAAACTTGAAAATGAGATACACTTTTTAGGAAGAGAACTCTAGTATAATGTAGAGGAAATGCAAATGATGTGTAGCTAAAACATAAAAGTCTTTTTCCTACTAAATTTCCCTCTGCAGTGGGATGGACACATGATGTGTAATACAATTACACGCCTCAGTGGGTGGAACCACTCCCCTGCAGAGTGCATGATTATATTACACATTTGCACCATATATACAGTCTTCTCTGCACTGCAGGAAGAACAATGAGAAGATTAATGCAATCTTAATTGTTGGTTTATGTTTAAAATTATACTGAGAGTCACACCTGTGGTGAGGAGAAACAATATCATTCTTCTGGGGTTTGTGTGGAAATATGAGCCTCTGCAGAAAAATGAAGTCTAATTAAAGGTTTTGCTCATTTTTTTAATGTTACAGCAGTATTAATGGGTGGGCTTTCTTTAATTTAACTCTATTTGCGACATTTTCTAGTAAGGTAAATATACACATTTGATGACTCAGTGATTGTTTACACTTAAACAACAGATTATTAAAGCAAACAATAGATAATTGTGCATGATCAGCTTCAGGAGGGGGAGAGCAGCCATCAACATGAGCATAAGCAGAATCAAATCCTACATCTATGAGTTTAATAGGGTCAAGCACTAAAATCCACAACTTACAGTTAGAATTAGGAATAATGTTGAGCAGGATGCAAAGCTATGGAGGCAGAAATGGGGTTAAATCCAACTTGAAAAAATGCTGGATTTTTGATAAAAGGTTGCAGATGAGCTGGCAGCAAGCATGAACCCACAGGTGTGGGCAATTAAGCCAAATCAGCAGCCAGAAGCAGCATCAACATCAAGCTTGGGTGTCACATGATCACACCATCTTCCCCTAGAAATGTGTCTGAGTCTCTTTTCCATGTCCTGTCAAACCTCTGTTGCTCATCCTGAGCTCTGGTTCTGCTGGAGGTTTCATCCTGTTAAGGGGACTTTTCTTTTCCACTGTTGCCCTCTGCTTGCTCAGAATGTGGATTTGCATGAAGATTAGATATTCCATAGATATGGCAACTTTAGATAATTTCTAAATTTACTTTGTTTGGTTTTATTACAAATGAACTGAATAGACTGCATGCATCTGGCTTTGAATTTGGACCTGTTCTGATTTGAACTGGACTCCTTGTTTTTTGTATATTGCAGTTGGTGCTGCCCCATTTCATTTTAAGGATTCTATAAAAGAAAGCCACCCTGACATGATAAAACTTCTCCTCAAATGAGGATTCTTGTTAAACAGTGCTGATTTTTGTGATGACACTGACATTATTATCTTGCTACATTTGAAATCCTTGCTGTTTTTTTTATAAGTACACCAAAAAACAATTCCTAACTTGCTGAGTCACTTAAAAACAGCAGGTTAAAAATGCTAAAATACACTGGTCTGCTTTGTGTTGTAACATCTTACCAGAGAACTTCAGTAGTTTTAAAGGAACTGATTTGAACAAAATGAACCTTTTTAATGATCCCTCAAAACACATTGGTGGAACGTTTCTAGAACTTCACATAACATTTTACATATCTCTTTGACTTGGATTATAAAAATACAAATATTCACTTTACGTAAGTGAATCTATCATTCCTTCACAAGATTTGCTGTGACAACCTCCAAAAGCAGAGTATAACACTCAAACATTTTGTTGTGGACATTTGATAATAAAGATGCAAGCAAATAAAAAAAACACAAGGCCAGTTTGCGAGTAGACTGAAGGCCACACATCCTACGGTTTCAGGCTGTTTTACAGCATGAGTGCCATCAAAGGGTTTGAAATATACGCTGCTGCAAAAGTTCTTTACAATGACTCTCATCCATCTCTAAACAGATCTGCAGGGAGGAATCAAAGCGGATGCTTTTCTCAGAGCACAGCCTTGCTGGTTTATATTACATCTCCAGACATTTTAAGTGCCAACTGAAACCAAACTGTGCTTCCCTTGGATGTGAGAACAACAAATGACTTCAGAGGACATTCCATTTTCTTCCAGGAGATTGTAAAATGTCTTTGTTAATGAGCACAGAGCAGACGCAGAAACCGGAAAAACTCCTCAAATCTTGATGACTTTATATGGAGAGGCTTAAAGTGCCTGTGACTCCATATTTAAATCACTTTATATTAAACAGGTGTAATCTTTGATGCCTCTAGATCAGCGTTGCACCATTATAATTCAAAATACGCTGTAATTATTTCCTAACGAGCAACTCAGAGATCAGAAGAAAGCGCCGCCTTCCGGTTCTGCTGGGTTTCTCCTTATTTGGCAGCCTGACACTTCTGCTGCAGTAGGGGGCAGTGCCGTCGCGTGAAAGAGAAACGAAACTGAAACTAAACACTACACGGTCTATGGGCAATGGCGGCGGCTCTGCCTCCCTCCAGGTGTCGTGAACGTGCATGTGGGCGGAGAATTGACCATATAAGCAAGTCCGGATCACTATGACCTCATAGCAGGCTGGAGTGAAAAAAACTGTTTGAAACCTGGGTCTGAAATCTTGAAGAGCTTCTCACTGGCTGGACTAGGAGACGGATGGATGCCGTTTTTTGCTCTTTCTGGCAGGTTTAAGGTGAGAACTCAACATTGCAACATGATAGATAAGTCAGAAAACATGGAAACCGATGTCATGGGCACTTTAAGATTTAAAAAAATAAATAAAGCAGCAGTTCCTTCTTAGAACACCACAGGAAACAAGGTAAGCTTGGTGTTTACTCCTGCTTTCATCAGTGTAAAAGAGGAGAGAGATTATTCAGGAAGATATATTTCCCACTCTAATCTTTCTCCCCCTTCTAGTCAACAGCACAGTTCCACATAAATGCAGACAGATGACTCTGCAGCCGCACTGAATGATAAAACTCTTGATCACTGTCTCAACAAAAGGAAGACTTTGAAGCACTTCTGGGAAATCGACACACACGATGTGATAAATGTATTCCCACCTCACTTGTAAAAGAATCTGTCAATAAGACGATAAGTTTTCTCCAATAAAGGTGAGGAGATAGAAGGTTAGACAGGTAGACAGGCAGGTTGATAAAGAGCAACGCATCAGTTCAGGAGAAGTCCCAGCTTTAGTCAACCAGGGGCGTGCCGTCTGCAAATCTTGACAGATGAAGTTAGTGGAATTAAATTAAACATGGTTTTTTTTTTTTTTGGGGTGGTATATGCGCAAACTGGCAAGTAGCTGCAAGAGATAACAGGTCTGAAACAACCAAAACACTACAAGTAATCTTACAGAAACATATGATGTGGAAGTGAGATGGTGACCAAATCAAATCAAAGCACATCACATATCTGTTTCCAGAATCCAGGAATGTGAGGCATTCTGCCATTTCTCAGACATGAACATGCATCTTAAAAGGGTCAAATGTTTCTTCCATCCTATGAAAGCTTGTATTATTTTGTGAAACACGTTTTCAAACCATGAGCATGTTATGTGAATTTACCTTGACTATTTAGCTTAAGGTTAAAGCATTACTAAGTTAAAAACATATTAAAAATTAAAGACCTCATTGAAGAGCTGCTATTTAAACTGAGGTCATCAAGCTGAGAAATTCTGGGGTTATGTTATGGTTGAATCTTGAAAACTGTGTAATCTCATAGCAGTCAGAGAACCATGTTTTTAACCACTTCTGTTGGCTAGAATCTATTAGCAGGAGAGGTCATCTCTAATGGGGTCCAGAAGTTAATCAGGTGTAGATGTGCATCTTTTGATTACTTTGTAAAAGTTTCATTAAAATGTATCCTATGGTTTATGAGATATTTTGAAAACACTATACACAAGCAAACACACACAGACAAAAAAATGTTGACTACCTTTCATCTTTCTGCAGTGAGACATGAACATAAACAACAAAAGACTAGTGCTGTGGTGTTCAGAGCTAACGAAGGTGAAAAGCATTCATTTTGGTTAACTTTTATATCCACAGTTTTGCATTAAAGTTAAACTGCAGCAGATCGGGGTTAAAGAATGTATGGAAGTTTCTAAAAGAGTCTGAAATTGTTTCCTACACAGAGCGTTGCATGCACCCATCACACCCTGCTGACAGTATGTCCCCGTCCTGACTCTTAATGTGAGCTCTGGGTGCAAATTCTGCACTGCAGATGCATCTAAGTGATACTGAGCTGAAACAATATGGCCGAGTGCTCAAGCTCATCATTGATTTTTTTCACTACAGTGAACGTGGCTTCTCCCATTGCCTAACCAGTGCAAACCCCATGACTGGTCGAGAACATTGCATTCTCAGCCTGAACTGAAAAGGACATGACAAGTTTGACAGGATATATTTGACCTCGGGATAATTCGTAGTGGAAAAACATGGAAATGATAATACAAGGAACAAGGGGGAAAGGGAATAAGGGATCAAAAACAGAAAAAATAAAAGCAGTATTTTCTTTGTTTGGCCTTTTTTGTTGTTTGGAAAAACAACCAGTGAATCAAGAAGAATCATAATCATAATGTGCTCATTTTTATGCTGTTTTGTAGAGTTAAACTTGTAGTGGACCATATTTTCAGCTTGTGCTGTTTGATTAATTGGATCTCTTGCCTATAAGGCCAGCGGTCTGTTTACTGTTGGTAAAACAATGGCCTCTCTTTTTTTCCTCCCTCCCAGAGGAAGCTGTTGTATATTACTGCTGCCAGGATACCAGATGTGTGAATCTAGACTGAGCCATTGTTCCTCAATGACAAAGAATAATGGAAGCACCTGTCTTGATATAGGGTCGAGGAAGAACTGATGCTTGTGTGCATGTGTGTGTGTGAGTGTGTAAGACTCTTAGAGCCAAGATTATTTTGTACAAACTAAAATCTGCATCTGCACGAGTTTTCTCAAACTAAATCCCAAACAGGACAGGGATCAAAATGATAGTGACACAAAAAAACTGTATTCTGTCACTGATTAACCTTCAAATGGATTATGAGTTTAACTTTTACATTATTTTATCATAAATATATTGCTTTTTAACAATTCAAACACATCACACACTTTCAGGAAGAATGATCTGGAAATCATTCATTCTAAAAATGACAAATCATCATTTTTCGCTTTAGGACTTCAAGGACTTGATGCCTCGATGCTGTTGGTTGACACAAGGCAGATTTATGGTTTACTGGTCACACTAGACTTCTCCCTCTTGGATGGGATGTGTAACCACTGTGAATGGATAGAGAAATCAAATGTATCGTTACAATAGAGAAAAATGGTGTTTAAAGAGCAAATTGCAGGTTAACCAGTGTTTAGAGAAATATGATAGAAACTCATTCTGAATAAAAATGTACACATATATACATTTTTTAGGCTTTTGGGGACATTTTTGTGAGAATTTTCTTTTTTCCACCACACCGGAAGTGACGTAGCCGTAAGGGAGACCCGTTGGCTCGATATAGAGAAAAATATGGATTTTAATCTGAAACAGAGGAAACGTTAAATGTTTACAGTTATACATATGATGGACCACAACCATACAGCTACGAGCCAGCTTCACGCTCCAGAGAGCAGAGACAAACCAGAAGGAGAACTGATGTTTTTCGTAGCCGAAGTGGAAGTGAATCCCGTCTTTTCAGCTGCAGAAAACGCAGCCAGGTTCGGATGATACTGCCATTCTTTTTCTTATTTGTAAATATGTGGACTTTACCATTTTTAAGAAAAACTAACACACACCGACTCAGTAACACAACTGCTCTACCCGATAACTACTCGCCAGTGAGCTGAGGCAGCGACTAGCTTATGACTCCCCGTTATTAAGTCAACGGTTGAGATTTTTTAGAAGCGTTGCTGAAAACGGGCACTTTTTACTAGAATAAAATCTGCTGTTATGTATTATAAAACAAAATACCCACAATAAATGGTTCAAATCATTCAAATAGTATTTTTGGGCAGCATTTTATATGAATATAAAAATTAACCTGCAATTTGCTCTAAGCACTGTGATACTTTACACAGCCAACACACACATTAAATTTATAACATGACAAATTAGTATTTCCCAAAGTAACAAGTTTTCCTGAAGCCAGTTGTTAAAAGCAGCTTCTTTCCTCTTAAACTTGTTGCCAAAGTGAAGCTGTTTCTTCCACAAACTGTCAAAAATGTAGCAATTCATCCTCTGAGTAAAAAAAGCAAGAACACAACCCCCGTCCTGGCACTCTTCATTGACATCCTGTTTGTTTTCAAATTGATTCCAACAGTTTACTGCCAACCTTTAAAGTTTTAGACCCCCGTCCCTCATCACATTTAACAGATCTCATTAACATACATCGCACTGATGCTCAATTTACTCAGGTTATGTTTGATACTGACATTTATTTGCTGATCTAAAACATTTAAGTGTGACGAGCCAGAAAAATCCCTGCAGCTGTTTAGCCTGACCTCTAAAGGCTCCATATAGTCTTAATTCAGATTGTGAAACTATTTCCTGAGAAAAATGAGCTTTGAAATCATGTACTGAACAAAAGTAGAAGGAGCTTAAACGTGACTGGATTTTACTCTAATCTACAACTCATATATTTAAATATAAAACAACAGAGTGGTCATTAATATAACAAAGCCTTTATTTGGTACTCAATAAAAACCAGGAGATTACCAAGAGAGACTAGGAATATAATTTTATCCAGTGCATGTTTCCAACAGGATTCTGTTTTTAATGATCCAAAACTATGGATCAAAGAGCTGCATGAAGTTTGCTTTTCCACATCACATCTGAATCCTGTAATTTCATTATGCTCCTCTACTTGCTGCTGTTCTATTTTGTGGATCCTTTTTGCAGCTGAAAGTAAACTGTCTGGATTTCCTGCAATTTCGTGTCAGATTTAAGCAAGACAAAAAAAGTGTTTGATCATTCTGCACAGTAAATCGCAACACTAATGAGATAATGATGCAGTGATGGAAGTTGAGCTAGAGAGTGACATTTGTTTGGTTTCTTTTACAACTGACTGGACATTTTGTGGAAGGTGATCAGCCATGTGACACAGTGAGGGGCCGATGCAGAGGCCATGTTGGAAAGTTTCAACCTTTCTGACATCTTGCTGCAGGAAAATGCAGCGCTATCTTTTGCAATCAAAATATATGCTCAATAAAAGCGCCTTTCTGGTAAAATGCTCTTTAAAATGAATTATTTTCTACTAGTTACTTTGCTTTGATGCTTGCTTGAATAAGAAGAGAGAGGAAATGATTCATTCTCCTATATTGTTTATGAGTACCAAAGCCCAAAAGGTTTAAAATAGCTGCACAGTGCTCCCTTTTCCATGTTTCACCACAGCCAGGTGATATTATAATATAAGCGTTAAAAGCTCCAAAAGGACAAATCTGAAAAAGATGAAATGGAATAAATTGTATTTTTAGCCAAAGGAAGACACTTCTTTTTATAGCATTTAGTACAGAAATAAAAGCTTTTTCCTTTTTCTTATGACAAAACAATTTATTGTCAAAGACTGTAAGTAATACGGGTTGAATAGAGTAAAAAATAAAGGAACGCACTGTGCATGACATATTTCTCCACAGAGAGAGGCCTTTCAACACCTCAGGAACACAACCCACTTAACTAATCAATTATTAACACATTCCCCTGCTCACACCAGAAATTCCTCCAGAGTGTGGAAAATGAACAAACCGTAGAGAAAGAGGTAGGTAGTACACGTGTGTGTGTGTGTGTGTGTGTGTGTGTGTGTGTGCGTGTGTGCGCGTGTGTGTGTGTGTGTGTGTGTGTGTGTGTGTGTGTGTGTGTGTGTGTGTGTGTGTGTATNAAAAGATGAAATGGAATAAATTGTATTTTTAGCCAAAGGAAGACACTTCTTTTTATAGCATTTAGTACAGAAATAAAAGCTTTTTCCTTTTTCTTATGACAAAACAATTTATTGTCAAAGACTGTAAGTAATACGGGTTGAATAGAGTAAAAAATAAAGGAACGCACTGTGCATGACATATTTCTCCACAGAGAGAGGCCTTTCAACACCTCAGGAACACAACCCACTTAACTAATCAATTATTAACACATTCCCCTGCTCACACCAGAAATTCCTCCAGAGTGTGGAAAATGAACAAACCGTAGAGAAAGAGGTAGGTAGTACACGTGTGTGTGTGTGTGTGTGTGTGTGTGTGTGTGTGCGTGTGTGCGCGTGTGTGTGTGTGTGTGTGTGTGTGTGTGTGTGTGTGTGTGTGTGTGTGTGTGTGTATAGGGCCGCATGATACGTGAATATAAATACACTTCTCACAAAAAGTTATGGATATCTGGTTTTCTTAGTGGTTGAGGAACTCCCGTTGGTAGCTGGCTGCTGCTCCAACCATCTGAACGCTGCAACTGACCACACCACCAGAAACGTGTGGACCACGGAGCATTTACGCTGGATGAGGGACCAGTGGACATCAGTGCTGTTCACTGATGAAAGTTGATTTATGCTGAGCAGAAGTGATGGCCGTCAACAGTGTTGGAGATGTCTAAGAAATGCTATGCATCAGCTACTGTTGTCACCAGTCTTTGGCGATGGTGGTGTTACAGTGAGGGCAAGTGTGTTTAGTTAATACAGAACTGCCCTACACTTTGTGAATGGCACTGTGACAAGCTGATAACATCATTAATCCAGTCATTGATCCTATGCATGAACAACACAGGCCTAATTTCATCTTCATGGATGACAAAGCTCCAGCTCCTCAAGGTCACATCATTTGGAAATGGCTGCTGAAGATTGGGTTACCTCAAATGAAGTCACCAGCACTTTCTCCAGATCTCTATTGTATAAAACCTATGGGATCATCTGAGTTGCCATGTAGTGGCTCATAACTCTGTACCCCAGAACCTCAATGCATGAGACGTCAAGCTGTAGTTGATGCTCAAGGTCACATGACATGTTATTGACATTTTTGTTGGGGTGTACCCAACACTGTTGTTGGCTTTTGTTTCAATTAAATGTTGGAGATGAGGACACCACCATTGCATGCTTCTACTTTCATGATATAAATTCACTGTAGCTTGAAATTCACCAATAAGTCAAATATCTCTAACTTTTTGGAGTAAGTACACCTGATGGCTGTTTGAATTGAAAAACAACCCTTCTGGTGAGACAAACAAAAAGATATTTAGATAAAAAAAAACTTAAATTACTGCAAAACTGAAAGAAAATTAAATATTAGAGAAATAATCATTAAAAGCAAAAAGAATATAAGACGAAAATTATTTGCATATGATGACATTTGATTATTCTATTTTCAAACTTGTCATTTTTGCCCTTCAGGACCTCTCATCGTCTGCGCTTTGTGCAGCACAGTGAACAAACCAAATACCGCAACCGCTTCCTCTCTTGCAGCATCATAGACCAAAGAAACAGAATTAAAAAAACAAGAAAGAAAGTACTGGAATCTGAAATGTTCTTACTTCAGAATTTGAAGCAATAACATTGAGTCAATGTCAAAATGTTTATTTCATCACTCATCTCTTCATAGAGCTGAGTGAAACTATTTGCAGAGGAGACACTTTAGTACCTGAAGAAAAAACCTCTGCGTGTCCACAGTCATTTTCAGCATTCGTTCAATGCCACCTTGTCCCGTTGCCATAGTGATATTGTCACCCTGCGTGTTTGCTGGAGATATCCACAACCATAGGGACTTTTTTTTTCTAATTATTGCTTCAAGACGGTTCACCAGGGAAACCAAAATGTCACCAATAAGAAGGTCTTTCACTGAACAGTTTGACGTAGACCTTTTATGAAGTTGAAATTTAAGATGCAAAGTTCATTAGGAGTTATAGTCTGAATGTCATAAAAATAATGATATTTTAGGTGTACTATTTTCAAACTGCAATATCCAAGCTGCTTTCTTTTGTATAGAAAATTATAATAAAGAAATCACCAAACATCTTTGCAGTACTGCAAAGGTTTAAAACTGTCCCTCATTTCTTTATAAATGGCTTTAAATGACAATATGTCCTAAAGTTTCTCGAATTTCGTCAGATTTTGGTTGCTTCTTCATTCATTTTCTTTCTAGTCTATGAGAAGGACATACGAATAAGGGGAAAGGGGAACAACTACACAGTGGCGGAGCCCCGTGGGTGATGAGATTTGTCCTGGGTATCTCAGGGCTTTGGATGTTGTAGGTCTGTCATGGCTGACACGTCTCTGCAACATTGCACGGTCATTGGGGGCAGTATCTGGGGTGGTGGTTACCATTTTTAAGAATTGAGACCAGAGGGTGTGTTCCAACTATAGGGGGATCACACTCCTCAGTCTCCTGGGAAAGGTCTACTCCAGGGAACTGGAGAGGAGGGTTCGGTTGATAGTTGAATCTTGGATAGAGGAGGAATGTGGCTTTCGTCCTGGTTGTGGAACTGTGGACCAGCTCTTTACCCTTGCTAGGGTGATGGAGGAGTCTTGGGAGTTTGCACAACTAATCTACATGTGTTTTGTGGATTTGGAGAAGGTTTAGGACCGTGTCCCCATAGGCACCCTGTGGGGGACACTCAGGAGTACGGGGTGGATGGTCTTTTGTTAAGGGCCATTCAGTCCCTGTACCAGAGGAGTGTGAGTTTGGTCTTCATAGCCGACAGTAAGTTGGACCTGTTTCCAGTGAGGGTTGGACTCCACCAGGGACACCTGCCCTTTGTCACCAGTCCTGTTCATAACCTTTATGGACAGGATTTCTAGGCTGTGGTGGAGGGTGTCAAGTTTGGTGGAAGGAGAATCTCATCTTTGCTTTTTGAAGATGATGTGGTCCTCTTAGCTTCATCAAGCTCTGACCTTCAGCTCTTGCTGGGGAGATTCACAGCCAAGTGTAAGGCGGCTGGGATGAGGATCAGCACCTCCAAGTCTCAGACCATGATCCTTGACTGGAAAAGGGTGGCTTGCCAACTCTGGATTGGGAGAGAGATCCTACCCCAAGTGGAGGAGTTTAAAGGGACACTCCACCAGAAAGTGATTTACATTCCTCATAGTTAGATAAGTGGGCAAAAACAATTCATAAACAGCCCAGCCATTTTCCTGATCCGGCAGTACTCCTTTAGCTTTAGCTTAGCGTAAAGCACTAAGTGAATAGTACCTGTAATTCCTTCATGTTACTTTATATTTTCACTTGCAGTCAATATGTTTATTGAGGTCACTAGGCAGAATTAATATCATTAGTATCACTACTGAGTGAGTTTTAAGGACGTTTTTCTCACAATGCTAGTTGTTACTATTCATTTACATCTCCTGATCAGTGGACAACCTCTCATCCCCCTGATCCACAGTTGTCCCCAATAAGTGAATAAGTGTCGGGCTCAAAACACTAGCAAGTAACTAGATTTTTGCCAACTAATAGAGATACTTTGCAAAGTCTTAGAATAATACAGGTTTGATTCACACATTTCAAAGTTTATTTCTGTACTATTTATGAGCAATAGCTGACATAAGTATTAGATGAATACAATATCTGCTTAACTTAAAAATAAAACAGTGGATCTGTTACAGTAGTATATGAGAACATAGGTCAAATGTCAATAAAAAAGCCAGAAATATGAATAATATCAGCAGTCCAACCAAAACTTTTAAAGTAAGCCAAAGATGACAAATTTAAATCGGAGAAATAACATCTCTACTTCTATTTCTCACCAGAACTCACAGCAGTATATTAGATCAGATGGAGGCTTTTTTTTTTTTAGTGTTTCTTAATTATTTTTTTGGGAACATCTTGATAACAAAATTGGCCAGAATCCAAACTAGAAATAACAAATGCTTGAACTTTTTCTTCTGCGTTACTTTAGAACAGAATGTTTCTAATTTGAAACTTCCTCTGAAATGAGGAGAAGGGGGACTTCCTTTCATTTCTCTGCATACTGATCATCTCTGCCCCAGATCACCAGTTCTCCTCTTCATCACCAGTTGCAAAAAAAGTAATCTTTTACTGTATATGTGCACTATTAATATGTTCAACTAAAACAGTATTTTCAGTTTTGTCGAAACTTGAAAGCAGAACATAACGAATCCTCCAGACTTTTACTAATTTAAGACATGCTTAGTTGACTAGAGGGTTAATTGAAAAATACAGCAGAGTATCATCAGCATAACACTTTATTCTAGGCTGTATTACAGTACCACTCAGTAGATGTACAAAATGGAAAGTTGGTCCAGGCAAACTGAACTATCAGATAAATTCCTCCCTACTTTCCATCCTGTATTTGTTTGTTTCAAAAAGACTTTCATACAACTCTTCCAGTTTGAGTTTGCATTTGCATTTTTAAACTGATTAAAATATACCCACATGTATATAATTTCAGCTAAAAAGACATATATAATATAACTTAATCAATGTTAAAATGGCAGAAATCCAGTCAGACCAATAAATGTTAAATTATAAATGTACTGCTGGCTGTATCTGTCTCTTATATTGAAAAAGAAGACTCTGGTCCCACTAATCTTTAAAGCATTGCTTCAGGTCATTGAGGTTTGTGAATATTCATGTCAGGTCCCTTCAAAGCATGTCAATTAGGCTGAACTCTAGACGTTGACTGGGCTGTTGCATCAGAAATGAAAGCTTCACACAATGTCCTCCATCATGAGCCGACATGTCTGAAATTTGTTCATTTAAATTGACAGATATTTAAACAAATATTTAAGGTAAAATTATGTTAGATGCATGTTTCATGTGTGATGTTTTCATTTGAATTTAATGCAAATTTAGTGCAAAAATAATGTCAATGTTAATTTTTTTTCTTTAGCACTTTTTAACCACCAGGGCTGCAGCAAAGCACTTTACAGCAGCAATGCATTCAATATAATACCTAAAATACATAAGGAGATGCAGGAGTATCAGGTTTTCACTTTAGCTAAAGTCAAAATCCAGTGACTAGTAGTGGGTCTTAAAGAAGATAATAAAAAATGTATGTAGGTATCATTATCACTACATGGACCAGGGAAGATGTTTCATGTTTCAGAGTGTGTGTGATATAAAATCACTTTCCTTTCTGGGTTATTAGCTGAATAAATGTAAGCAGATTTCAAAAGGGCTTTGGAAGACGGAGCTAAATCCTCTTGAGTCTTCTATCTGCCTATAGGTTGAATATAGCTTCACTATTAGCACGAGCCTCACTTCTAATCCTCTTGCTCATTAGTTATATGAATTGGGTCTAGTGGTGTAGTTCTGATCATAAAAGTGAAGTATTAACCCAGAAAAAATATNTTTCTGGGTTATTAGCTGAATAAATGTAAGCAGATTTCAAAAGGGCTTTGGAAGACGGAGCTAAATCCTCTTGAGTCTTCTATCTGCCTATAGGTTGAATATAGCTTCACTATTAGCACGAGCCTCACTTCTAATCCTCTTGCTCATTAGTTATATGAATTGGGTCTAGTGGTGTAGTTCTGATCATAAAAGTGAAGTATTAACCCAGAAAAAATATGTTGCCTGTTAAACGATATCTTCTGCATTTCATCAGGATTAATTACGTTGGAACAATATCCTGTCTCTCTGCTCCCCTGGTCATTTTGGGGGGCTTATTTTTATTTTGGCTCATAAGAGTGAACCTAAGGTTTATATGAAACGTGATAATGCTGAAAAAATGTCATTTGAAAAATGCGTCTAGAGAAATAAGTGAGACATATTTGGAAAATGGTGCTGTTGGCCTCAACGTGTGTATGGAATATGATCAGAGGAACATTCATGTATCAGTCAGGAGCAGCAGCATCCATGCACGGCTTTGAATGAGCCAATCCTATCCGCCACACACACACACACACACACACACACACACACACACACACACACACACACACACACACACACAC
>SSNR01000113.1:1816269-1827703 GCA_006937965.1 Callopanchax toddi
AAAGATGAGATTCTCCTTCCACCAAACTTGACACCCTCCACCACAGCCTAGAAATCCTGTCCATAAAGGTTATGAACAGGACTGGTGACAAAGGGCAGGTGTCCCTGGTGGAGTCCAACCCTCACTGGAAACAGGTCCAACTTACTGTCGGCTATGAAGACCAAACTCACACTCCTCTGGTACAGGGACTGAATGGCCCTTAACAAAAGACCATCCACCCCGTACTCCTGAGTGTCCCCCACAGGGTGCCTATGGGGACACGGTCCTAAACCTTCTCCAAATCCACAAAACACATGTAGATTAGTTGTGCAAACTCCCAAGACTCCTCCATCACCCTAGCAAGGGTAAAGAGCTGGTCCACAGTTCCACAACCAGGACGAAAGCCACATTCCTCCTCTATCCAAGATTCAACTATCAACCGAACCCTCCTCTCCAGTTCCCTGGAGTAGACCTTTCCCAGGAGACTGAGGAGTGTGATCCCCCTATAGTTGGAACACACCCTCTGGTCTCAATTCTTAAAAATGGTAACCACCACCCCAGATACTGCCCCCAATGACCGTGCAATGTTGCAGAGACGTGTCAGCCATGACAGACCTACAACATCCAAAGCCCTGAGATACCCAGGACAAATCTCATCACCCACGGGGCTCCGCCACTGTGTAGTTGTTCCCCTTTCCCCTTATTCGTATGTCCTTCTCATAGACTAGAAAGAAAATGAATGAAGAAGCAACCAAAATCTGACGAAATTCGAGAAACTTTAGGACATATTGTCATTTAAAGCCATTTATAAAGAAATGAGGGACAGTTTTAAACCTTTGCAGTACTGCAAAGATGTTTGGTGATTTCTTTATTATAATTTTCTATACAAAAGAAAGCAGCTTGGATATTGCAGTTTGAAAATAGTACACCTAAAATATCATTATTTTTATGACATTCAGACTATAACTCCTAATGAACTTTGCATCTTAAATTTCAACTTCATAAAAGGTCTACGTCAAACTGTTCAGTGAAAGACCTTCTTATTGGTGACATTTTGGTTTCCCTGGTGAACCGTCTTGAAGCAATAATTAGAAAAAAAAAGTCCCTATGGTTGTGGATATCTCCAGCAAACACGCAGGGTGACAATATCACTATGGCAACGGGACAAGGTGGCATTGAACGAATGCTGAAAATGACTGTGGACACGCAGAGGTTTTTTCTTCAGGTACTAAAGTGTCTCCTCTGCAAATAGTTTCACTCAGCTCTATGAAGAGATGAGTGATGAAATAAACATTTTGACATTGACTCAATGTTATTGCTTCAAATTCTGAAGTAAGAACATTTCAGATTCCAGTACTTTCTTTCTTGTTTTTTTAATTCTGTTTCTTTGGTCTATGATGCTGCAAGAGAGGAAGCGGTTGCGGTATTTGGTTTGTTCACTGTGCTGCACAAAGCGCAGACGATGAGAGGTCCTGAAGGGCAAAAATGACAAGTTTGAAAATAGAATAATCAAATGTCATCATATGCAAATAATTTTCGTCTTATATTCTTTTTGCTTTTAATGATTATTTCTCTAATATTTAATTTTCTTTCAGTTTTGCAGTAATTTAAGTTTTTTTTTATCTAAATATCTTTTTGTTTGTCTCACCAGAAGGGTTGTTTTTCAATTCAAACAGCCATCAGGTGTACTTACTCCAAAAAGTTAGAGATATTTGACTTATTGGTGAATTTCAAGCTACAGTGAATTTATATCATGAAAGTAGAAGCATGCAATGGTGGTGTCCTCATCTCCAACATTTAATTGAAACAAAAGCCAACAACAGTGTTGGGTACACCCCAACAAAAATGTCAATAACATGTCATGTGACCTTGAGCATCAACTACAGCTTGACGTCTCATGCATTGAGGTTCTGGGGTACAGAGTTATGAGCCACTACATGGCAACTCAGATGATCCCATAGGTTTTATACAATAGAGATCTGGAGAAAGTGCTGGTGACTTCATTTGAGGTAACCCAATCTTCAGCAGCCATTTCCAAATGATGTGACCTTGAGGAGCTGGAGCTTTGTCATCCATGAAGATGAAATTAGGCCTGTGTTGTTCATGCATAGGATCAATGACTGGATTAATGATGTTATCAGCTTGTCACAGTGCCATTCACAAAGTGTAGGGCAGTTCTGTATTAACTAAACACACTTGCCCTCACTGTAACACCACCATCGCCAAAGACTGGTGACAACAGTAGCTGATGCATAGCATTTCTTAGACATCTCCAACACTGTTGACGGCCATCACTTCTGCTCAGCATAAATCAACTTTCATCAGTGAACAGCACTGATGTCCACTGGTCCCTCATCCAGCGTAAATGCTCCGTGGTCCACACGTTTCTGGTGGTGTGGTCAGTTGCAGCGTTCAGATGGTTGGAGCAGCAGCCAGCTACCAACGGGAGTTCCTCAACCACTAAGAAAACCAGATATCCATAACTTTTTGTGAGAAGTGTATTTATATTCACGTATCATGAACCCCCACACTCCCACACACACACACACACACACACACACACACACACACACACACACGCACACACACACACACACACACACACACACACACACACACACATGCATGCATGCATGAACACAAAAACAGAAAAAAAAGAAAAAAAAGGGATGAAACTGATCTTATTAATGCCCTTAAAGTTATGAAAGTACTGTTCCTCCGATCTGTGGTTTATTTTATTTATTTATTTTTTCTTTTCTTTGTCTGTGTTTACAAGTTAGTTTGTTTTGTTTTATTTTATTTATTTATTTTTTTGTCTTGTTTAAAAAAATTGTGAAAAATATTTCAAAATAAAGAGTTTAAAAAAATAAAATAAAAATGTTTTCATGTCATGTTCTCAGGCTTAAAAACAAAAATGATGCAACAACTCTAGTTGAATTCTTGCATCATGCACTCATCATTTCTTTATTATGAGGTTTTGTTATTTAAAATACAAGTAATGGTGCTAAATTGTCATTCAGTGAAATTGTATGGGCTTTCTCATTATTGCATGTCATTTTAGAGCTGAGAATACATATTTGTGTAATTACCGTAGTTTAAACACAATCCATGAGAAAAATGTACAAAGTCAAAGTAGTTTATTTAAGATTTAGTTTGAATGTCTAATTTCCAATTTTATTTGTGTTTTTCATAATGGTTGCCCTTAAGGTTTTCTTAAATTTTTCTGCAGATGGCTGAAATTAGAAGCAATTGAACCTGACAGAAGGCTGGTCATGCTGATTGGTAATAAAATCTAAAGTTCAGCGCTGTCAGAAACAACCTATAATTTACCCCGGGCTTGTCTAAAGTGGTTTTCTTTGAGAAACATTTGACTATAAAGACGTTTTGTCTGGCAAAACTAAATAAACCAAAATTTAATAAAAATAATATGAATACAAAGATAACCTTGTTGTAACATTTGTATATTATATGTTGTCACAAAAGATTTTTTACAGCTAACAGACATAATTGATGGATTGTGACACTTAGACATCTTAAACGTTCAACATAATCAGCTCCAGTTTCTTCTAACGTTGTTCTATAATAAGTAAAGGAGACGTCCTAGTTATAGTTTATTGATGTTTTCCATAACATTTTTGCTTATTTATTTAGCATGTAGATAGAAACCGAGACATGCACGAGGAACATGCAAACTTAACACAGAGAGGAAGCAGCTGGGAACTGAACCTGCAACCTTCATGAAGCGAGGTAACTGTGCTAGTGACTGTGCCACCATACAACCTTTTAGATTCATGTTCAAAAGTGAAGGGTTTAATTTAGTGTCATAATCTTAAAAACTGCTGATCTCACAGAACAATTAAAAATTTCTGAAGGCACAGCTGATTTAAATATTCTTTGTTTATGCTGGGTTGAGATTCTACAAAGGCACACTTGGCAGTTTTGGCTTGTTTTTAGCACCCCCTAGTGTCTGTTTTAAATCACTGTCATAAAAACGAACTGTTGACCCTCTCCCTGCTGTGCGCCCATGTTTTCAATCATCAGATAAAGGTGTTCTTTGTTTCTTTGGAGGCTCCACCATGATGAACACAACATATCTCTTAGCTCATATATATGTCTGTGTCTTCAGCTCGTCTGTTGTGAGCAGTTCTGAGGTGATTGCCGTAAAGCGTTATTGCTTTTTGCGAGATTCGCGACTTTGTGAGACTTCAGGGCACCGGACCAGAGACTCTGAAGTTGCAAAGTATCCTGGACACAAGCAGCAGATGGGGCTGGATGATTTTTCATTAACCCTGTAAAGGGTTATATTAGCACATACTGCTCAAGAAAAAGATTTTAAAATGTGAAAAAGTTACTTAATGTGCCTTTTAAAGTAAATCGCTTGGTTTGCAGTCTAAAGAAAATGTTTGCTGAATTTAAAATCCACACAGTTCACATCAACTTTAAATGCTTAAAAGATGTCATTTTTGTTACTGTTTTGCATGTTTTTAGTCATTTAGGGCTATCAGAATAATGCAAAAATAGTAACAAACAATAATATTTCACTTGTATTCAAAACATAAACATCACCACATAGTTTTAGTAGGATTATTTTTCACTTATATATAGTGCATGTTTTAAATAGATATAGGAACTAAAATGTGCTTTAAGACCTGACCTGAATTCAATGTATTCATCCTATAATGTTACTGAATATGGTGGAAAATTTCTAAATAATAAAAAAGAATTCTTGTCTATACAACAGAGTCCAAGACATCTAATGTTTTCATTATTGTTAACTTAGATTCAGTACTTCACATTAAATATTGTCTCATTGTGTTGTAGTTGTCTGCTGTCATCAACACACAAATAACTTTATTTTAGCAACTTTACCTGATTAAAGACACATTTTGTCTTTCTAAATTATAATTATTCACATTCTGATGAAAAAGATGAGATACTATGAACCATCACTTTTATCTATTACATCTGTGAAGTAGAAAAATCTCACTTTTAGTGGAAATTAGATGATGCACAGATTGCTTGTTATTTATTATAAGAAGAAGTTTTATTTTAGAATAATTGGAATGAGTCAATATCGTACAAAAATCCCACAACAGCTGTTAAAATGTTAGCTATTGAAGAAAAAAGAGCTATAATAAATCATCTGTAAACTTTGATGCTTCTAAATGTGTGTTTCTTGCAACATACAAATGTAAAAACAAATATCAGATCAGATTTCCTGGACTTGATTTATAAGAAAATGGTCCAAACAATATTCATAGTAATATACAATGAAATTTCCTGTCTAATAAAAATGTATAATTGGTCACTTCTTAATTTTTTCTGTAACTCTGTGTGCAAATATCCCACAATGCCACTAGGTGGTAGACTGTAAACACAAACTGCACAGTTGTTCAGCACTGAGACGAGTTTCACTGCCTGTTCATTTCACTGAGCACAAACAGTGGAGGTAAATAGAAAATCAAACAAAAAACTCCCAAAATCTTTAAAAGTAACATATTGATATAATTAGTCCTTTTTCTATTTTAAACTGAAAAACATGGGGCAGTTTCAAAACAGAGACAAGTTTAACCAACGTGGCCATTAAAATATTATCCATCAGCAGTTGTTGTCTGGATTTATTTTGTTTTAGTGAGAATTTCTAATATTTTAATAATCATTAAAATAGGGACAATTTGATCATATCAATATTTAAACTTAACATTCATCAGCACATAATCCTGATTTCTTCCACTTTTAATCTGACACTGGAGGGCAGGCGTGCTTTACCTACACTGATGTGAAAATAAATGAAAAGGTACAAAAAGGCTAAAAATGCTCTGATGTATGGAGTTTAATGTACATTCTGCTAAAAACTGCACCAATTTATATTTTTCCATCTTTTCTTTGATGTTACACTTAAATCAAAGAATGTCCAATGATAGAAATGATGATTCGTTTGTTGACCAATTGGTTGCTTAGCAACCATAAGTAACATTTATATTTGATTTAAAAGTAGAAAAAAGATTAAATAGAAGAATCAGAATTTTCTTCAAAACACTTTTTAGCACATTGTTTTATTTACTGTAACAAAAGGTTAAAAACTCATATAGTCTAAAAGAATCACCTCTGCCCTTTAAAATCTGAGTTTATCTCACCATGTGATGGATGGATTTTCACTAATTGTTACACAGATATCAACAGTTTCCAGATATCTTATAATGAGAAGTTTTCCAACATTTTCTCAAATATCTTAACAGACAAGTAGACTAAGGCCTTGGAGCCACATCACTGGATACACTTAGTCATGTTGTTCAGGTGTGTTTGAAGCCTGAACATGAAGTGGTTTTATTTTTCTCATTTTTTTACATCATCCAAGTCATGAGTTATGATACAACTGACACACATATGTCTGAGATTAGATTAAATGGAAGTGCCAAAGTGATATATTTTTTGCAACTTGACATATTACACACAATGACATTTAAATTAAAGCATCTTTGGACCGCCATCAAACATCCCATCCCAACATACCTGAGAGTCAGCACTCACAGAACATGTCTATGTTCATTGTAAATCACTGCATAAAGCAGAAACACAATGAAGTCAGTTTAAGTTTGAAGTCTGAATTTCATCGTTTGCGATCATAAATAAAGAAAATTTTGTTTAGAAAACAAGATTTTAAATGATGAACAAATTTAGTGAGAATGTGAAAATTACTAATATACTGATACCAATTACACATTCCAGTAACACTATACTTTTGGGATTACTAGGCATTCCCATGCCAGAAAAGCCAGCTAGGTATAGCTAGTTATTTTACACAAGCACAGTTCATGAGCTCTCACCCCTTTTGTTGGCTTTAATTCTAGGCCGCACCTCCTCGAGACATGGGACCGTGCATTACCACAGTTACAAAAGAGAGCAAAACACCAGCCATTGAAATGCTATGCTAATGTTCACCCTGGTTTTTCCTCTTTCTGAAAAGGTGTTTTTCTTTTTGGGACTCTGATATTTTATTCTAAAATTGAAGCACTAACAACCAGCTGTTTCGGTCTTTCGCTCACTTCCAGGATGTTCTGCTGAAAAATGCTCCAGCACGCATGAATGGAGGATCCAAAGAAGTGTGGAAGTGAGGTGCGTCGGCAAGACAGACAGCCGGATTGTCCAATAGCTGCTTTCAGTCCGAAACATATGATTGGCTGAGGTTTTTAGAGAATTGTGAAGGAACCATTTTATTAATTTATTTTGTTATTTTTTAATTGCCACAATATACTTATAGCTATACTATGTTAGAACATTGTTAAGAGGCATGGAAAAAAAAAAACGTTTTAAGCTACATTGTTTACCAAATTTCCTATAGTACCTTTAATCCTATTAAGCTCTGGGTGTGTCCCAGGGTCTCTGGGGCGTGCCTAGAAAATCTCCAGAGGGAGGCAACCAGCAGACATCCTAATCAGACTTCCAAACCATCTCTGACTCCTTCGGGTAATGTAACTCCTCACCTTATCTCTAAGGCTTAGCATGGACAGCCCACAGATGTTTTTCTGGTCATGATCCAAATCTCATGACCATAGATGAGGGTTGGGATGTAGACACACCAATAAATCTAGAGCTTTTCCTTTCCTGACAGACTGGAGGGAGAAATACCTTCATTATTGCAACGCTTCAGTTCATCACAGCATATTCTGCTACTAGACACACAGATACTTGAACTCTGTTGCATGAGATACAGACTATTCCCATCTCAGATGGAGAATCCAACCCCTTCCTAGTTAAGAACCATGGTTTAGAGGAGTTGACGCTCATCCCAGCCATATCACACTCAGCTGTGAACTACCTCAGTGCACACTGAAGGTCATGACTCCAAGACACCAAGCGAACCACATTCAATAAAAAAACCAGAGCTTGTGTAATGTAATGAGGAACTGGAAGACGAAATTAAACCTGAGAAAACATTTGAACTATAAGAGGTCTGACAAAAACAGCTATTAATTAAGTGGATGCAGATGAACGTAAGTGGTGACATGGTGATCTATCAGGATATTACTAAATGAGGACATTTAGGATCAACAAAAAAATAATAAAAGCAGAATACATGAGAAATGATCTACTAAAAGAAGAAGTAATTACAGACATGGGTGCACATAAGAGGTGCACAGGTGTGCATGAATGCCACAATGTGTGCGTACCACTTCCATTTGCCACTACGTTCGCTTGTGCACCTTTGTTCTGTCTATTGCCTATAGCTTTATCGAAACTTGTTATTGGGTCTTTTCCTTTATCTACCTCAATTGTCCTTCATATATAAAAATACAAATGTAGTACACCCAAAATATTTGTGTAACTACTCTTTTGTGTTTATTGTGAATCATTAATTTTTTGTTAATATTTTGAGGGTTGACACAATTTATAACAATGAACAAAACAGTCACTGTATTTTATTTTCATGTGGACTGAGAGAAAACATGGTAAATGTGAGCAGCATCCAAGCGGAACCTTTGTTACTTAGACTGATGCACCCCGGGTTGCATTACGTGGAACTCTCACCCCACGCATCAGATGCAATTTGGACGACAAATGGTGCAGTTGGTGTCTTCATTGCTGCTAAATTTATCTGTATCTTACAGGTCAGTGACTGACACAAAACACTGAAACATTCCTGTCTGAGTTTAAACATATCAGAGGAGAGGTTGAGGAGAAGATGTAATCTGTTTAAGTGGAGTTTTGTATGTTTAGATACGTTTACCGCGCTCTGCTGCGGTAGGCACGTTGCTACGGTTGTTGGGTTATTTTGTCCTGCGCATTGTCTTGCAGGCAAGACGTTCTGTAACGTTGGGATAGATTTACCCTCAGTAATACCTGACAGGCATCCCAGGAAGGGGTTTTTCACTAGTTGTCCACACCGTTGAATGTTTTAATGAACAACAGTTGGAAAGTTAATAAGTTTGAGCTAAAACATTAAAAGTAAGTGTATGAACCCTGAGTTATTGCAATCAAGGAATTGCTGCTTTTAAATACAGAAGTACTGTTGTTTTAAGATGCACTATGTTACCATAGGAGCCCAAGTTTACTCATTTTTTTTGTATTAACATGAGTTTAAGGGGTTAAGAACAAGAACAGCATGAAGAATAAATGAAATCTCAACAAGTTTGAGTATGTTTCAAGAAAACTAATGAAGTTCAGGGATGTTAATTGCACTTAAGTCACAGTCATTGTGGACTGAAGTATATGTTTTGACACAGTTAATGTTTTTGTCATATGTTATGAATGTGAAATGTTATGTATTAAAGTAGAGATGCAATTTGGACGACAAATGATGCAGTTGGTGTCTTCATTGCTGCTAAATTTATCTGTATCTTACAGATCCGTACTTTGTTACTGTGGTACTAATCCTGGGACCCGTAACACAAACAAGATGGAAACAAATGAGAGCAATTTAGACAGATGAGAAAAAAAATCATCAAAAGACTCTTCATGCAAGTCCAATCATCGAGCCAGTGTACCCGGCCCGGAGGGTTACCGGGGTCCCACCCTGGAGCCAGGCCTGGGGTTGGGGCCCGTGAGCGAGCGCCTGGTGGCCGGGCTTTCGCCCATGGGGCCCGGCCAGGCCCAGCCCGAACCGGATACATGGGCTCATCCACCTGTGGGCCCACCACCTGCAGGAGGAACATGAAGGGTCCGGTGCAATGTGGATCGGATGGCAGACCAAGGCGGGAGCTTTGGCGGTCCGATCCCCGGACAGGAAAACTGGCTATTGGGACATGGAACGTCACCTCTCTGGCGGGGAAGGAGCTGGAGCTTGTGGAAGAGGCTGAGCGATACCGGCTATATATAATCGGGCTCACCTCGACACATAGCGTTGGCTCTGGAACCCGAGTCCTTCAGAGGGGTTGGACACTTTTCTTTGCTGGAGTTGCTCCGGGTGAGAGGCGGAGGGCTGGGGTGGGCTTTCTGTTAGCCCCAAGACTCTCTGCCTGTATGTTGGGGTTTTCTCCGGGGGATGAAAGGGCAGCTTCCCTGCGCCTTCGGGTTGGGGAACGGGTCCTGACTGTTGTTTGTGCTTATGCACCAAATAGCAGCTCAGAGTACCCACCCTTTTTGGAGTCCCTGGGACGAGTGCTGGATAGTGCTCCTACTGGGGACTCCATAGTCCTGCTGGGAGACTTCAATGCTCACGTGGGCAATGACAGTGTGACCTGGAGGGGCGTGATTGGGAGGAACGGCCCGCCCAATCTGAACTCGAGTGGTGTTCTGTTTTTGGACTTCTGTGCAAGTCGCAGTTTGGCCATAACAAACACCATGTTCAAACATAAGGATGCCCACCGGTACACCTGGTACCAGGGCAGCCTAGGTTACAGGTCGATGATTGACTTTATAGTTGTATCATCTGACCTGAGACCGTATGTTTTGGACACTCGAGTGAAGAGAGGAGCAGAGCTGTCAACTGATCACCACCTGGTGGTGAGTTGGATCAGGTGGCAGGGGAAGATGCTACGCAGACCTGGTAGACCCAAACGTATAGTGAGGGTTTGCTGGGAACGCCTGGCAAAAGAGCCTGTCAAGATAGTCTTCAACTCCCACCTCCGGCAGAGCTTCGACCGCGTCCCGAGAGCAGTGGGGGACATTGAGTCTGAATGGGCCTTGTTCCGCTCTGCGATTGTTGAGGCGGCTGTTGCTAGCTGTGGTCGCAAGGTAGCCGGTGCCAATCGTGGCGGTAACCCCCGTACCCGCTGGTGGACACCAGAGGTTAGGGGAGCTGTCAGGCTGAAGAAGGAGGCCTACAAGGCATGGCTGGTCTGTGGGTCTCCAGAGGCAGCAGACAGGTACCGGCGGGCCAAGTGAAGTGCAGCAGTGGCAGTTTCCGAGGCAAAATCTCGGGCGTGGGAGGAGTTTGGTGAGACCATGGAGAAAGACTATCGATCGGCTCCAAAAAGGTTCTGGCAAACCATCCGGCACCTCAGGGGAAGAAGGCGGCAACTCGCTCACACTGTTTACAGTGGGGACGGGGAGCTGCTGACATCAACTGGGGCTATAGTCGGACGGTGGAAGGAATACTTTGAGGAGCTCCTCAATCCCACCAACACGCATTCCTATGAGGAACCAGAGCTGGGAGACCTGGGGACGGACTGTCCAATCTCTGGGGCAGAAGTCGCTGAGGTAGTCAAAAAAACTACGCAGTGGCGGAGCCCCGGGGGTGGATGAGATCCGACCTGGGTATCTCAAGGCTATGGATGTTGTAGGACTGTCGTGGTTGACACGTCTCTGCAACATTGCGTGGTCATCGGGGGCAGTTCCTGTTGAGTGGCAGACCGGGGTGGTGGTTCCCATTTTTAAGAAGGGGGACCAGAGGGTGTGTTCCAACTATAGGGGGATCACACTCCTCAGCCTCCCTGGAAAGGTCTACTCCAGGGTACTGGAGAGGAGGGTCCGGTCGATAGTTGAACCTCAGATAGAAGAGGAGCAATGTGGTTTT
>SSNR01000114.1:6769-21417 GCA_006937965.1 Callopanchax toddi
CCCACACAGTGCAACCCCCTCCCCTTACACACACCTCCGGCCTCCCCCCCCCCCCCCCCCCCCCCACCACCTGCTGAAGTGGAGGAGTTTTAGGTACACAGTTAGCCAGAGGCTCTGACCTCCTCCTCAGGACCGTCTCCATCACTGAGCAGGTCCAGACCAGGAGGACCAGGATCACTGAGTCTCTAAAGTAAACATCTATCAGTGGAGGTGAAGATGGAGACAAACAGGAGACCTTTGACCCCCCCCCCCAGGTCTTACTGAGGACCAAGATGATGGAGGTGGAGGGGAGGAGGGCCATGTGGTGCTGTTGGAGTGTGACTGGAAGGGGACAGGTGAGGACCTGGACCTGGTCCCCTTTAGGTTCTGACTGATCTTTAGGACATGAGAACTGGAACATGAGCAGCTCACAGCAGAATAAGTCCATGTCCCTGTTTCCACATGTCCTGTCTCACTGTGTGTATGTTTATATACACTCACTGGCCACTTTATTGGGTACACCTTGCTAGTACCGGGTTGGACCCCCTTTGCCTTCAGAACTATCTCAATCCTTTGTGGATTCATAGATTCAACGAGGTACTGGAACCAGTCCTCAGAGATTCTGGTCCATATTGACATGATAGCATGACGTCCCCCCCCCAACACACACACACACACACCATGACACCACCAGCCTGAACCGTTGATCCAAGGCCGAATGGATCCATGCTTTCCTGTTGTTGAGGCTCAATCCTGACCCTACCATCTGAGTGTGGCACCAGAAATCCAGACTCATCAGACCAGGTCTTCTGTGGTCCAGGTCTGGTGGTCCTGTGTGAACTGTAGCCCCAGTTTCCTGGTCTTACTCACAGGAGGGACACCTGGTGTGGTCTCCTGCTGCTGTAGACCATCTACCTCAGGGTTCCAGTGTTGTGTTCAGAGATGCTCTTGGTTGTAACCAGTGGTTTTCTGAGTTACTGTTGTCTTTCTATCAGCTGGAACCAGTCTGACCAGTCTCCTCTGACCTCTGGCATCAACAAGGCCTTTTGGCCCACAGACCTGCTGCTCACTGGATGTTTTCCCTTTTCGGACCGTTCTCTGTAAACCCTAGAGATGGTTGTGTGTGACAATCCCAGAAGATCAGCAGTTTCTGAAACACTCAGACCAACAACCACGCCATGTTCAAAGTCTCTCAGATCACCTTTCTTCTCCATCCTGAAGCTCAGGTTGACCTGCAGCCAGTCGTCTTCACGTCTCCACGTCTACAGGCCTAAAGGCTTTGAGCTGCCACCATGTGTTTGACTGACAGTGTTAACGAGCAGTTGAACAGGTGTACCCAATAAAGTGGCCAGTGAGTGAATATGTATATATAGATGTGTGTGTATTTCCATACTCAGCTGAGGTGGCTTCTCCCTCATCAGGCTGCTGATGCTTTAGAGTCTGGTTCTACAGGGGGACTGGTAACTGGTGGACTGACTCGTCTGCTACGTGTTTCCTGTGAAAGAGGGATGCTGCCTCCACCAGACCTTCAGTCAGTCAGAGAGGTAGAGCCGTCATTCTGCTCTGATCGTCAACATCACTGGTTCTAGTCCTGCCATGTTGGGTGTGAATGAACAGGAAGCAGCTTGACCTGGACCTGCTGCTACAGGATACACGTCATTAAATGACAGGTGTGTTCAAGTCAGTCAGCATCATCTATTAACAGGTCACGATTGTCTTTCTGACACGTTGCCTTTAAAGCAGCACTCTGGAGGATTTCATCAGAGAGCAGTTTTTGAATCTAGCGTCCAAAGGCTCCTCCTCAAAACATCTCGACACGCGCGTCCGGTCGCGTGTGCGTGCGTGCACGCGGCGTATATACTTCGGGCATGAACTGTACAGCTCAATGTGTAGGGTTTAATCACTCACAGTTCGCAATCTTATTCCAACAATACTACGAGGGCCTGATGAGCCCTCTCTGTCCCTGCTGCTTCTGATATTAGCTCTGTTAGCAGAGAGCTGCTGCTGGACTCTGAAGCTGAACTTGACTCGGCCCTGGATGAACTTTCTGACCAAAATAAACGCGTAACCCTGTCAAGCCTTGCCATTTTGTGAGGTGAAAGGATTAAAAATAAAAATAAACCCGTCTTTAGCTGGAGAATGGGTAGGTTTTTAGTAGAAATGAGCTGTGAGTCCTCAGTGAACGGCTGAGACAGCAGAGAAACACACGGAGCGTCCTGTACGACAGCGCCCCCTACTGGTACAGGTTGGTCGATGCGCGTGCATGTTGAGAGAATGCAGAAATTTGAATTTCATTGGCTGAAAAATGTCGGCGGCAAGAAATAATGGAAAGGGGTCTCTAGGAGGAAGGAGGGTCTTCATCAGAATGACAGATGTTGTGGAACTCAACCCATAGATCATAGTTTAGACCTGAAATATCATTTAGAACATTTAGAAAACTTTGATACAGAGAAAAATAATCCACAGTGCCGCTTTAAGTTGAGCTCAGGCATTAATTTGGGCGCCGTTTCAGATCAAACTCATCAGGTCACACAGGTCAGGTGGTGTTGTGACTACCACTTGGGGCGGCATTAGCTCAGTTGGGAGAGTGGCCAGTCTGGTAACCAGAGGGTCACCGGTTCGATCCCCAGCTCTGGCTGGGTTAGATTGTCGTTGTGTCCTTGGGCAAGACACTTCACCACCTTACTGTGTGAATGTGAGTGTGACTGTGTGTGAATGTTGGTGGTGGTCAGAAGGGCCGATGGTCAGAATGGCAGCCTCTCTTCTGTCAGTCTGCCCCAGGGCAGCTGTGGCTACAGACGTCTGTCGTAGTTTACCACCACCGGTGAGAATGACTGTGTGAATGAATGATGCAACTCTGTAAAGCGTCTTTGAGTGACCTAGAAAAGCGCTATATAAAACTGATGCATTATTATTATTATTATTATTAAGTAGTTAAACTAGTTAGTCTGGTGTGTTGATCTAGTCTTCTTCCTTTGACTGAATACAGTTTACATCCTGCTCCCACTCCAGGGACTGGTTAATGAGTCACTTCATTGGTGTTTAGCCATCATTTGGTTGCTAAGCAACAGCAGTGGGTGTGGCCTCAGAGCAGGTGAGTCAGTGTTATAGAGCTATGAGATACTAATTCAGTTATTTTGGATCAGATGCTCCAGATTTGACCTTTTAGGAAACCTGAATTCTGAGAAGCATCTGGAAATGTAAGGATTTAAAAAGACGGAGGTCTGGTGGAGGAGAAAGTCCTCTTTTCACTCACTCTGCTCTTTATCTGCCTTTCACACACACCCATCTTCCTCTCTGTGTCAGTCTTATCTGCCCCACCATGCTGCCACACACTCTTTATTTTTTACGTCTTTCAGTCTATTCAGTATTCCCTTCTTTCTCGTGTCTCTCTCACTCCTGCTCTGTCTTGCTTCCCCTGTGAGCTGATTCTGCCACACAGTGCAGAGCAGCAGCTCAGGACCGGTCTCCAATGAACAGATAAAATACAGCTTTAGAAACAGAATAGGAGAGGGCAGAAGGGAGGAGATGGAGATGAGACACATGGAGTGAAGGAGGCCAGACTGGATGTTTGAGGGATCCGAGCTGCAGGAGGTCCTGGGAGCTGCAGACGGGCTTCAGGAGGAAGTGAATGGTTTCCTGTATCAATAAGGAGGAATCAGCTCAGACAGAGGCATGCTGTTAGCGTTTCAGTGGTGAACACACTTCACTCCATCACCACCACAAACACGTCAACCACAGACCTGCTTTACCTTCTCGGGAAACGTTTTACTGCCAACAAACCCAACGATGAGGTGGGGCGTCTAAACAGGAAGCTAGTGATCAAGGCCAGCCATGCTGTACTGTCAAGGTCATTAGAGGGCACAGTTCAGCTGCCAGAAACTAATGTTGGCATTTTAGTAAGTAAGTAAGTAAGTAAAGTTTATTTATATAGCACCTTTCACAGAAAAAATCACAAAGTGCTTCACAGAAAACAGAATCAAACATGATAAAACAAATAAAATCAATAAAACAAACAAAATATCATTACAAATCAAAATCATTAAACAACAACAAGAGAACATAAAAGAGTTATTTAAAAGCAGTTTTGAATAATTGGGTCTTCAGCTGCTTTTTAAAGGAGTCCAGACTGTCTATACAGCGTAAAACTAAAGGAAGGTCATTCCAAAGTCGCGGTGCAACAGACTGGAAGGAGCGATCACCTCGACTTTTAAATCTGGTCCTTGGAACTGTTAGGAGATTCTGGTCTGTGGACCTGAGGACTCGGGTTGGAGCGTACGGCTTTATCAGTTCAGTAACATAAAGAGGAGCTTGACCATGTAGGGCCCTGAAAGTTAGAGTCAGGATTTTAAAATGAACTCTACATTTAACAGGTAACCAGTGCAGAGACCTCAGAATAGGAGTGATGTGATCTTTCCTGTTTGCTCCAGTGAGGAGCCTCGCTGCAGAGTTCTGGACCAGCTGAAGGCGGTCAAGGGCTTTTTGGTTCAAACATGTGAAAAGTGTGTTACAGTAATCTAGACGGGAGGAGATAAAAGCATGAAGAACCATTTCCAGTTCAGGTTTTGACACCAACTTTCTCAGTTTGGAAATATTTCTCAGATGATAAAAACAGTTTCTGACCAGCTGTTTTGAGTGACTTTCAAGAGACATTGATTGGTCGAAAATAACACCCAGATTCCTCAGGTTTGACTTTACAGCAGAACTTAAATGTCCAATATGTTGACTGATCAGAGGGACCATCCTATCAGGGGCAACAATCAGACATTCAGTCTTTTCAGGGTTTAACTGAAGGAAGTTCTTTTCTAACCAGTTAGTAATAGCTGACAGACATTACTGACAGATTTTACCTTCCATCAAACCACTGGTGAACTTGTTACAGGGCTAGCGGCGAATTCTCAGGTATTTAAAGCGTGTGTTTGAACGCTTCGTTAGCTGTTAGAAACCTCTAACGTCTGAATCACTACCGTACTCTACGGCACTTCTAAAGGACACAAACACCTTTACAGGATCTCAGGCAGGGCTGTTAACGTTCATGTACTGAATAAAAGATCCATCCTCCTCCTGACCACCAGGAAGAACACGGTCTGGATCACAGATCTACCTGGACCACGCGTCTCACTCATCTTTACTTAAATGCCAACACTATTTTCTATTTTTTGTCCTTAGAGGCTTTTATTTTGATAGTCTGGCAGACGCAGAGCCTGCTGTGGATTCTGTTGACAGTAAACGGAGCTTCAGTGTTGATTTCTACTCACATCAGGTGTGAAACGAGGGGCTGGAGACAGGAAGTGTGAGGATGTCTTTACTGGGTGGAATGAAACAGAACGTACATGAAGAAAAGATGAGTGACTTACCACGCCTCAATGATCGGTGCGCTAATAAACCCAAATAAAAATACAGATTCAGAAACACGTAGAGAGAAAAACACAACCTTCTGCTCATTCAGCCCCCCCCCCCCCATCAGACCCTAACCCCGAGGCTCGTAGTGCACGTTTCACGTAGTGCACGTTTCCTGCTCTGACACGGAGCCGTGTGTTCACTAGTGACCCTCAGTGTTAGGGTCAGATCTCCAGCCTGCTGACCTGTTAAATCGAGTGCTGACCCAGCTGATTACCAGCTGATTACCAGCTGATTACCAGCTGATTACCAGCTGATTACCAGCTGATTACCAGCTGATTACCAGCTGTGACAGGATGAAGTCAAACCTTCACTGCTCATTCTGACATATCCTGATGCTGATTTACTGAAACACTGTAGAAGTCAAACAGCTGTGACCCCAGTCCCTTCAGTGTTAGGGTACATGTGAGCAGATCAGGTAGCCTGATAAAACTTCTTCAAAGGGGAGGAGCCAGAAGGCGTGTCCAGGAAGTGACTGGATCCAAACGAAGCGTCAGGTCAATCTGAGAAACACAGCTTCATCCTCCATCCTGCTTCCTGACCCAGCTGCTCCCACCGGTCCAGAACCCAGGATGGAGGGTTCCACGCCATCGGACCAGAGGGCACGTTCCGGTGACGCTCGGCGCGTTGACCTCCTATAAAGGTCATCAGGGTCGTTCTACCATTCATTTATCTACTGTATGGACCACACCCACCTGTGACATCACTCACAGGGGGTGGAGTCTCCAGAGACAGGAAGTAGTTCTGAGAGCAGCACGGTGTTCACGGCTAGTCCAATCAGGAGAGGCCCTGCTGAGGACTGGTGACGTTTAGCATCTCCACACCTTCAAACACGTCTTAAAATATTAGTAGTTTACATCTTATAACCTTTAGTGCCTCAAATGACAACAAATAGAAAGAAAGAAAGAAAGAAAGAAAGAAAGAAAGAAAGAAAGAAACAAACAAACAAACAAACAAACAAACAAACAAAGAACATTTTAATTGCTTTCTTCTTTATTTAGAATTTAAAGAGTTAAAACAACTCAAATAGTATTCCTCAAAGTAAGGAGTACTTTGATACGGTGGCCCAGGAGGTTCAACAAAAGGCAAGAGCAACAAAAGGTCGCTGCTCTGTTGTTGTGTGTTGTTTTGTTGCTTTTGCTTTTTTAGTTGAACCTTTTGGGCCGCCGTACTTTGAGGACAACATACATTCTGATGAGGAGCCAGGACTTAGGGGGATGGACTGTCCAGTCTGTGGGTCAAAGGTCACTGAGCCCTGTGGGTGGATGAGGTCCATCCTGGTATCTGACCCTAACCCTGTCCTGGTCTGTTGGGAAGTAGAAAGTTAACAGCATTGCTCTGGTCAGAGGACTACTTCCTGTTTCTAGAGACTCCGCCCACTGTGTGTGATGTCACCAGAGGATGTGGTCCTCACTGTATGTTAGACGTGACTTCATACCGACCCAGACGTCCCTGTAAACTACTTGTTTCAGTGGGAGTGGGTTAGTGCCTCACAGATCCTCACCGGGAACCTCAGGAAGCCCCCCCTCCCCCTCCCCGCCCACCATCTACTGGTCCTTACCATTCTTAGGTGTGCGAGTGGGGCTACCTAGAGCCACATGGTTATAACTGTGCTGATGGGTTCCTGCAATGACAAAAAGAACGGACAGGTCTGTTCAGTGGCTCCAGCACAGAAACACACAACAGAATCAGGAAAGAAATTAAAGAGAGAATTCACCAAAACCAGCAGGTCCACCTCTCTAACGGGTTAGTTCTCAGAATGTTCACCTTCACCTGGTGTTTCTAAACACCAGACCTGTGGCTCAACGCTGGAATGATGTGAACTATCCCTTTAATCTGTTTTCAAATGGAGATGAAGGAGAGCGACAGTGATGACGAGACTGGTTAAAGTCCATCAGTAGGTTAGTTAGTCTGGTTTAAGTCCATCAGTAGGTTAGTTAGTCTGGTTAAAGTCCATCAGTAGGTTAGTTAGTCTGGTTAAAGTCCATCAGTAGGTTAGTTAGTCTGGTTTAACTCCATCAGTAGGTTAGTTCATCTGGTTTAAGTCCATCAGTAGTTAGTTAGTCTGGTTTAAGTACATCAGTAGTTAGTTAGTCTGGTTTAAGTACATCAGTAGATTAGTTAGTCTGGTTTAAGTCCATCAGTAGGTTAGTTAGTCTGGTTTAAGTCCGTCAGTAGGTTAGTTAGTCTGGTTTAAGTCCATCAGTAGGTTAGTTAATCTGGTTTAAGTCCATCAGTAGGTTAGTTAGTCTGGTTTAAGTCCATCAGTAGGTTAGTTAATCTGGTTTAAGTCCATCAGTAGGTTAGTTAGTCTGGTTTAAGTCCATCAGTAGGTAAGTTAATCTGGTTTAAGTTCATCAGTAGATTTGTTAGTCTGGTTTAAATCCATCAGTAGGTTAGTTAATCTGGTTTAAGTCCATCAGTAGGTTAGTTAGTCTGGTTTAAGTCCATCAGTAGTTAGTTAGTCTGGTTTAAGTCCATCTGTAGGTTAGTTAATCTGGTTTAAGTTCATCAGTAGATTAGTTAGTCTGGTTTAAGTCCATCAGTAGTTAGTTAGTCTGGTTTAAATCCATCAGTAGGTTAGTTAATCTGGTTTAAGTCCATCAGTAGGTTAGTTAGTCTGGTTTAAGTCCATCAGTAGTTAGTTAGTCTGGTTTAAGTCCATCAGTAGTTAGTTAGACTGGTTTAAGTCCATCAGTAGGTTAGTTAATCTGGTTTAAATCCATCAGTAGGTTAGTTAATCTGGTTTAAGTCTATCAGTAGGTTAGTTAGTCTGGTTTAAATCCTCAGTAGGTTAGTTAGTCTGGTTTAAGTCCATCAATAGGTTAGTTAATCTGGTTTAAGTCCATCAGTAGGTTAGTTAATCTGGTTTAAGACCATCAGTAGGTTAGTTAGTCTGGTTTAAGTCCATCAGTAGGTTAGTTAGTCTGGTTTAAGTCCATCAGTAGGTTAATGGTTTAAGTCCATCAGTAGGTTAGTTAGTCTGGTTTAAGTCCATCAGTAGGTTAGTTCATCTGGTTTAAGTCCTCAGTAGGTTAGTTAGTCTGGTTTAAGTCCATCAGTAGGTTAGTTAGTCTGGTTTAAGTCCATCAGTAGGTTAGTTAGACTGGTTTAACTCCATCAGTAGGTTAATGGTTTAAGTCCATCAATAGGTTAGTTAGTCTGGTTTAAGTCCATCAGTAGGTTAGTTAGTCTGGTTTAAGTCCATCAGTAGGTTAGTTAGTCTGGTTTAACTCCATCAGTAGGTTAGTTAGTCTGGTTTAACTCCATCAGTAGGTTAATGGTTTAAGTCCATCAATAGATTAGTTAGTCTGGTTTAAGTCCATCAATAGGTTAGTTAGTCTGGTTTAAGTCCATCAGTAGGTCAGTGGTTTAAGTCCATCAATAGGTTAGTTAGTCTGGTTTAAGTCCATCAGTAGGTTAGTTAGTCTGGTTTAAGTCCATCAGTAGGTTAGTTAGTCTGGTTTAAGTCCATCAGTAGGTTAGTTAATCTGGTTTAAGACCATCAGTAGGTTAGTTAGTCTGGTTTAAGTCCATCAGTAGGTTAGTTAGTCTGGTTTAAGTCCATCAGTAGGTGAGTTAATCTGGTTCAAGTCCATCAGTAGATTAGTTAGTCTGGATTAAGTCCATCAGTAGGTTAGTTAATCTGGTTTAAGTCCATCAGTAGGTTAGTTAATCTGGTTTAAGTCCATCAGTAGGTTAGTTAATCTGGTTTAAGTCCAGCAGTAGATTAGTTAGTCTGGTTTAAGTCCATCAATAGGTTAGTTAGTCTGGTTTAAATCCATCAGTGGGTCAGTGGTTTAAGTCCATCAATAGGTTAGTTAGTCTGGTTTAAGTCCATCAGTAGGTTAGTTAGTCTGGTTTAAGTCCATCAGTAGGTTAGTTAATCTGGTTTAAGTCCATCAGTAGGTTAGTTAGTCTGGTTTAAGTCTATCAGTAGGTTAGTTAGTCTGGTTTAAGTCCATCAGTAGGTGAGTAAGTCTGGTTTAAGTCCATCAGTAGGTTAGTTAATCTGGTTAAAGTCCATCAGTAGGTTAGTTAATCTGGTTTAAGTCCATCAGTAGGTTAGTTAGTCTGGTTTAAGTCCATCATTAGGTTAGTTAATCTGGTTTAACTCCATCAGTAGGTTAGTTCATCTGGTTTAAGTCCTCAGTAGGTTAGTTAGTCTGGTTTAAGTCCATCAGTAGGTTAGTTAATCTGGTTTAAGTCCATCAGTAGGTTACTTAATCTGGTTTAAGTCTATTAGTAGGTTAGTTAGTCTGGTTTAAGTCCATCAGAAATTTAGTTAGTCTGTTTTAAGTCCATCAGTAGGTTTGTTAATCTGGTTTAAGTCCATCAGTAGGTTAGTTAATCTGGTTTAAGACCATCAGTAGGTTAGTTAGTCTGGTTTAAGTCCATCAGTAGGTTAGTTAGTCTGGTTTAAGTCCATCAGTAGGTGAGTTAATCTGGTTCAAGTCCATCAGTAGATTAGTTAGTCTGGATTAAGTCCATCAGTAGGTTAGTTAGTCTGGTTTAAGTCCATCAGTAGGTGAGTTAGTCTGGTTTAAGTCCATCAGTAGGTTAGTTAATCTGGTTAAAGTCCATCAGTAGTTTAGTTAATCTGGTTTAAGTCCATCAGTAGGTTAGTTAGTCTGGTTTAAGTCCATCAGTAGGTTAGTTAATCTGGTTTAACTCCATCAGTAGGTTAGTTCATCTGGTTTAAGTCCATCAGTAGGTTAGTTAGTCTGGTTTAAGTCCATCAGTAGGTTAGTTAATCTGGTTTAAGTCCATCAGTAGGTTAGTTAATCTGGTTTAAGTCTATTAGTAGGTTAGTTAGTCTGGTTTAAGTCCATCAGAAATTTAGTTAGTCTGTTTTAAGTCCATCAGTAGGTTTGTTAGTCTGGTTTAAGTCCATCAGTAGGTTAGTTAATCTGGTTTAAGTCCATCAGTAGGTTAGTTAGTCTGGTTTAAGTCCATCAGTAGGTTAGTTAATCTGGTTTAAGTCTCTCAGTAGGTTAGTTAGTCTGGTTTAAGTCCATCAGTAGGTGAGTTAGTCTGGTTTAAGTCCATCAGTAGGTTAGTTAATCTGGTTTAAGTCCATCAGTAGGTTATTTAATCTGGTTTAAGTCCATCAGTAGGTTAGTTAGTCTGGTTTAAGTCCATCAGTGGGTGAGTTATTCTGGTTTAAGTCCATCAGTAGGTTAGTTAGTCTGGTTTAAGTCCATCAGTAGGTGAGTTATTCTGATTTAAGTCCATCAGTAGGTTAGTTAGTACAGTTCACACAACACAGGTCACCTCAGGTCAGACATTAAAGACAAGACAGTCAGGTCCTGAAAGACCCCGTCCCCCTTAGTTTGTAGTCTAGTGTTAGGAACAGCCAGCAGCTTTTTACATAGGGGTCAAAGGTCACATGACAATAGAAGCTGAGATAGGTAGTCAGGAGCCAATCAGAGCTCTGTAGGGATCACTAGGGGACTGAAGCCCTGAGCGCACACAAACACACCCGTCACAGTACGCGCTCGTGCCGCAACAGGAAGTGCTGATCAAAATGAACTGCTCAGCTGTGCGACCGGCCCGGCCCAGTCCGGACCGGCCCATAGTTACCGTTGGCCCACCGGTAACCGGTAGTCCAGCCCTGACCGTGCATTTTTTCATGATGGTACTGAAACTGATATGGTTGATATTTATACCGGCTGTATACTGTATTACCATATGCTGCCTTTTATACGCCCTTGGAAGTCGGAAGTTCCGACTTCCCAGTTGGAAAAATCAACTGGAACTCAGACTTCCCACTCGGAAAGTCAGAACATTTTCAGAGCCCCAACTTTGGGAGGAGAAATGGCCGCTCCTCGTCCTCTAACAGGTCAATGCTGTGAAAATGCTCTACTTCCATCATCCTCGGAGAGCGGTCTCACTTTATTCTTCTCTCCCTTTGTGTTCCCCTCCAGCTGTCTGGTCTCATCTAACCTGAGCTACTTCCTCATTCCTTCTGGATAAAGACTTTTTTTTCTATATGGATCTGTTTTGCTGGTTTTCTCAAAACTCTTAATGCTGATCTGAGAACAGCTGCCTGTTTTCTGATGTTATGGACACTTGAACTGCTGTTGATGCCAGAGACAGATCCAGGTTTGTATTTCTTCATAATTGATTTTTTATTTCAAATGAGTCATGTTATTCAACTTTTAAACTAATGAGTCACTTCAAAAATGGGGAAATGATGATAAAAATAAAATTAAAGTAAAAACAGTTTGACAGAATTAACAGGCAGATATACACATGAACTATGAATAATAGCAGTATAAAATGACCATGAAGATTTAGTGAATCATTAACATGGTGACATCAAAGAGATCACTTTTTCTCCTCCCTCCCCCACCCCCCACCCCTACCCCCATTAACTCCTCCCTTCTCCAAAATGTCAGGTTGTTTGTTTTTAACCTTTTAATACAGAATAAAAACAAACTGACAGTGCAGTACGAAGATACTTTGATCGTTTTTCTCTTTTTTTCCACCAGGTGGCGCTATTTTGTCCATATATGGAAGAGGGAGGTCTAACGGGGCAGAACTGAAGTGACCTGGTACCAATCTAACATCTCAGTGTGTGTGTGTGTGTGTGTGTGTGTGTGTGTGTGTGTGTGTGAGGAGGAGGCAGCGTTAGATTGGACTTGGGTGCAGCGTAGCGTCGTGACACATCCTTTAGCTGTCTACCGCTGTGCCTGTTTAAAAATGCATTAGAGCAACTGCAAAACATCCATTTCCATCTGTCTCAGAGACGAAGGAGGAGAGCGACGCCCGACGCTCATCACTGCTCTCAATATTTGCTCAAGCTATGAAGATGGATGGGATGGATTCCTCTTTCTTCATATCTCCACTTAACAGCGACACACTGAAAATGTTATTTAAGGCTGGTGGATCCACAGTCAGAGACTCGTCCTCCTGAATGTCTTCAACTGGTTTAGCAGTGGTGAGCTGTGACTGTCAGACTGTCAGACCAGGACTTTCAGCCATGCTTCAGACAGCCTCAAACACACACACCTATTAATGTCTGACCATGTAAACAGGGAAAGCCATGGTACATTCAAGTACAACGCGTAAACTCAATGATCCACACCAGAAAAAGCAGCCAGTTAGATAACTTGACCTTTACTTCCTGATGTTAGCAGTTCCTGACGTGAGCAGATTCAGAGAGACTGACCTGTTGGCCAGTAGGGCGGGTCCAGCTGATAATCAGCTGGCTTCCTGGGTCTGAGGTCAGAGGGTCTGATGGAGGTCAGAGGGTCTGGAAGAGGTCAGAGGGTCTGATGGTCTGATGGAGGTCTGAGGGTCTGGTGGAGGTCTGAGGGTCTGGAGGAGGACTGAGGGTCTGGAGGAGGTCAGAGGGTCTGGAGGAGGTCTGAGGGTCTGGAGGAGGACAGAGGGTCTGGAGGAGGACAGAGGGTCTGGAGGAGGTCTGAGGGTCTGGAGGAGGTCAGAGGGTCTACTGTAAACAGTGGGCGTTATGGTCCATGACTCAGAAAAGCTAGGTCCAGATGTCTACTGAGGTGCTTGAGCTCCAGTCCAGGTGTCCATCAGTGATCATCTGTTAAACTTATTATTAGAGATTCAAGCCGTGCTGATATCTCACGGTAACGTCGATGTTCCACTCTGATTAAACACCTACCAACTGTTTGTTTTCCGATAGTTTTCATCACATTCAATGGATAAAGAAACCTTCTAACGATCTATGACGGGTTGTCTTCTCTGACTCCATTAAACAGTGAATTATTTTCCTCTGCTCACACAGTCGGCGGCGTCTGGAGGGAACCTCCTGGGCCAGTTTTATAGAAGTACCCAGATGGAGCCCCAGTGACTCAGTGAGCTAATGTTCGGTACGGCACATCCCATCAACAGGTGTGTGTGTGGGGGGGGGTTAAAGAAAAACAGCTGGAACCCCCAGCTGAGGGTAGATCAGCGTTCACACTCAGCTTTAGTAGAATCAGCTGGACGCTGGGAGGGAGGGGCAGCAGGACAGCTTCATCCAATCAAAATCACTTTATTGAAAAGACTTCAAAATCAAAGAGGAGGGACCACAGAAGTGGAGAAGTAAAAACAAAGATGGAACCAGCTGGAGGTGAAAGATGAAAACAAATCAGAGAAGGGCAGCTTGACACCGGGTCAAAGGTCGGGGAGTAAAGGTCAGTGTCAAAAACAGCTGAGGCTGCAATAAGAGGTCAATAAGACGAGGGTGTAGAAGCTCCATCACCTCTAGACCTACATCTAGTAGAAGCTCCATCACCTCTAGACCTACATCTAGTAGAAGCTCCATCACCTCTAGACCTACATCTAGTAGAAGCTCTATCATCACCTCTAGACCTACATCTAGAAGAAGCTCTATCATCACCTCTAGACCTACATCTAGTAGAAGCTCCATCACCTCTAGACCTACATCTAGTAGAAGCTCCATCACCTTTACACCTACATCTCGTAGAAGCTCCATCACCTCTAGACCTACATCTAGTAGAAGCTCCATCACCTCTAGACCTACATCTAGTAGAAGCTCCATCACCTCTAGACCTACATCTAGTAGAAGCTCTATCACCTCTATAAATACATCTAGTAGAAGCTCTATCACCTCTAGACCTACATCTAGTAGAAGCTCTATCACCTCTATAACTACATCTAGTAGAAGCTCCATCACCTCTAGACCTACATCTAGTAGAAGCTCTATCACCTCTAGACCTACATCTAGTAGAAGCTCTATCACCTCTAGACCTACATCTAGTAGAGGCTCCATCACCTCTAGACCTGCATCTAGTAGAAGCTCTATCACCTCTAGACCTACATCTAGTAGAAGCTCCATCACCTCTAGACCTACATCTAGTAGAAGCTCTATCACCTCTAGACCTACATCTAGTAGAAGCTCTATCACCTCTAGACCTACATCTAGTAGAAGCTCTATCACCTCTATAACTACATCTAGTAGAAGCTCCATCACCTCTAGACCTACATCTAGTAGAAGCTCTATCACCTCTAGACCTACATCTAGTAAAGGCTCCATCACCTCTAGACCTGCATCTAGTAGAAGCTCCATCACCTCTAGAACTACATCTAGTAGAAGCTCTATCACCTCTAGACCTACATCTAGTAGAAGCTCTATCACCTCTAGACCTACATCTAGTAGAGGCTCCATCACCTCTAGACCTACATCTAGTAGAAGCTCCATCACCTCTAGACCTACATCTAGTAGAAGCTCTATCACCTCTATAACTACATCTAGTAGAAGCTTCATCACCTCTAGACCTACATCTAGT
>SSNR01000114.1:29385-39473 GCA_006937965.1 Callopanchax toddi
CCCCCCCCCCCCCCACACACACACACACACACACACACACACACACACAAACACACACAAACACACACATTGTCTTTATAAAACACGTACAATCACACAGAAATGCCAGACAGGTGCGACGGTGCGTTCAGGGACAGTCGGTGGCGCGACACTCACAATAACCCTCGATTACATATCAAAAGTGATTTATTTAATTATTAAACACTCAAAAGTATCAAAAATTGGTAACATTAACGATTTGTAGGTACCAGGAATCGGTTCAGATGTGAAAGGTTCCCATCCCTAGGGGGGTTGGGGGTGCGTCAACACGGCTGGGACATAGAAGGGGGTGGGGGGCAAAAAAAGTTTGGGAACCGCTGCCTTAAAGTAATATTTAAATAAAACTGAAATAGCAGGAAGAAAAGCATTCTGGGTAGTGATGTCACATGGTTGCATTGCTTATCTTGTTCACATCGCTGACAGTTCATTCATTACAGCACGTAATGGAAGCTGCTTCGGTTTAGTGGTGCGTATTCACATTATGCAGCTACTGCTTGCCCAAGCTGACGGAGATAGAGCGTTTTTTGCTAAGAACTCAGTTTTATAGCAGCAGCTATGCACGGTATTACAGAAACACAATAAAACACTCAGAATGTTCTTTATCAGTCTTTGTTTATACTTTAGACTTGTTACCTATGTAGTCTGAGTTGATGCATATCTCTCGCTTAAACGGGTCTGAACACTTACGGATCGCTAACTTACTTCACTGATCCATTGTCCGTCTCCTCCGTGTTTTAAACTGTCTGATGCAATGGCATAGGTTTGCTCAAGACATTGGTGGGGACCAGGATGGGTGTGTGTGCGTGGTGGGGGTGGGGGTGTTTGATAGCTTGCTGAAATAGGAAGTGCAGATTAAAGCGATCCTTCCTGGTCCCGGTCCAGGGACCGGCTCAAAATTGACCATCACCAGGAAAATGCCCAATGGCCAGTCCTCATCCAGACCCAGAGCCGGTGCCACCTGCATAAGCACCTCGGGCCGGTCGATCCAGACACATACGCCTCCTTCCCCTGGACACAGGTCCTGGTCCACTGGGCTGCCTGTATTATTAGTGGGGGTGCAGCGCATTGTCTGCACCCTTGGATCGAGTTATTGGTGGGGACACGTCATCTCCATCCATGCCAAATCTACACCCATGGTCTGATGGGTCATTATCCACAACCACTCGCTACCCGCGGGCGCGTAGGCTCCATGTGGGGAAAGACTGTCAGCACTGCATCTGCCTTTAGTGTTCACATATACCCAGAAGCACCAGTGAGTTCTTTAGCTGCTGCTGACCAAATGACTCGAACACATGAGAGCACAGCTGTTTGTCTTTAGGGAGCTGTGTTCGTCCGCACACATCTTCCATGGTTTTCATCTGGTGAGGAAAGCTGTGGATTCTGATATTGGTTCCTTTGTTGCCTTTTGACTGGAAATTACAACCAAAAGCTGCAGGCGTTGTAATCCTTCTCTGTATCAAAAGCTGAGCTGACGGCGAGCCTCAAAGCTGACGTAAACAACCTAGTCGCGTCATCCTCCCACAAGGCTTTGCATGCTCAAAAGCATAAAACTAGTGCTAAAAATGTTAAACCTATGTAAATAAACAAAACTTTTGTGGTGTTTGAACTATGTTTTCATGTAGTGGAGATACGTTGTAACATATTGAGAGCAACACGTCTTTAAATCTCTCAGAATTCAACAGGTTTCCTAAAAAGCCTCCTTATGACCCCAAACCTGAGGAATCTGATAGAACACAACAGAACAATTATCCTTTAGAACCATCGGGGGTCATACCTTCACCCTAAACCATGTGACTCTACCTGCTCTGAGGCCATGCCCACTGGGCTAAACCCTGAAGGAGTGACTGATCCAAAGAGCCTCCCAGGTAACCATGAAGCAGAGCTGCAGCCTGAAGACCTGCTGATGTCCTCTGGGCCTGGCTAAAGCCTGGTGTTTCAGACGCATGCTGTCCTTGTCGCTCTGCTTCTTACAGGTAACACACCTGTGTCCCTGGGACCGCTACAGTTAGGGGTCTGATCTGTGAAAAACAGCTGATTCATTCATTATTCGTTTGTTCCTCTAATCAAATCCAGTGTTTCTAAATCTAAATGGATGTGTTGAGCTTTCAGTAACCAATACAAACTGTTGGTAGGTCATATTTAAAAATATTACGAGCACTAAAACAAATGATTATCGTATTTTCTGGACTATAAGTCGCACTTTTTTTCATAGTTTGGCGGATCCTGCGACTTATACACCAAAGTATAGAATTTCACATTTTATTCACTTTCATGTTGCTTTAAAACCACTAGATGGCGCTGTAGGCCTGTTTACCAATCAGCCGCCATGCTTGGTATTAATATTACCGCAGCGCCAGACTTGTGAACGAAGATCACAACAGAGGGAGGTGTTGCTGATAACATAGCAAAGGAGAGCTGACCCCAACTGGAAAAGTATTTAAAAATCAGGTAAACACCAGACAGCTGTTAGTCTTAGGCTACGTTCACACTGCAGGTCTTAATGCTCAAATCTGATTTTTTAATCAAATCTGATTTTTTTGTCTGTCTGTTCACACTACAACTGAAATGCGACAGCAAACAGTCTCCAGTGTGAACGAATCACGGCCCCAAAGCGGCCCGCATGCGCAGACGATGACAAGACGTCACACACAACGTGCTCTGTTTACGGAAGTAAAATGGCTTTGGACTTGACCACGGCCCAATTACGGTAAGATCTCTTTAAGGCTGAAAGACACCGGAGACATCAGCGCTGCGCCACGTCGCGCTCGCACCGTTATTTTGATTAAAAACCATTTTAGTCCGTCAGATCACTCATCACACGGGGACCGCCACAGCGCGTCCCAGAAACGTGAGTCCACGCCACGGCGCTAGGTTCACTTGAACAGAATTGTCACCTAATATATTTCTAATCAAGTCCAAAACCTCACTGTCTGTCCACCGACTGCCTCCGTCTCCAGTATCAGCTCTACGCGTTGGAGCGTTTCCCTCCGCCGGCGCATTTAGTGGTCTGTCTCCTGTCGGTCACGTACGAGGCGGATTCAATGCGACATGTCCGTTCAGACTGGAGTCGCTTCCAAAAACATCAGATACGTATCCGATTCAGTACCACACATGAAAGGCTACGTTCACACTGCAGCCAAATGCGCTTCAAATCCGATTTTTTCAAATCCGACCCAGGTCACTTTCATATGTGGTCCTGAATCGGATACGTATCTGATGTTTTTGAAAGCGACTCCAGTCTGAACGGACATGTCGCATTGAATCCGCCTCGTACGTGACCGACAGGAGACAGACCACTAATCAGCGCCGGCGGAGGGAAACGCTCCAACACGTAGAGCTGATACTGGAGACGGAGGCAGTCAGTGAACAGAAAGTGAGGTTTAGGACTTGATTAGAAAGAAATTACATGACAATTCTGTTCAAGTGAACTTAGCGCCGTGGCGTGGACTCGCGTTTCTGGGACGCGCTGTGGCGGTCCCGTGTGATGAGTGATCTGACGGACTAAAATGGTTTTTAATCAAAATAACGGTGCGAGCGCGACGTGGCGCAGCGCTGATGTCTCCGGTGTATTTCAGCCTTAAAGAGATCTTACCGTAATTGGGCCGTGTTCAAGTCCAAAGCCATTTTACTTCCGTAAACAGAGCACGTTGTGTGTGACGTCTTGTCATCGTCTGCGCATGCGGGCCGCTTTGGGGCCGTGATTCGTTCACACTGGAGACTGTTTGCTGTCGCATTTCAGTTGAAGTGTGAACAGCCAGACAAAAACATCGGATTTGATTAAAAAATCAGATTTGAGCATTAAGACCTGCAGTGTGAACGTAGTCAAAGTGACCTGGGTCGGATTTGAAAAAATCGGATCTGTGCCGTTCAGACTGTCTTAAAAAACTCAGATATGGGTCGCATGAGGGAAAAAAATCGGATTTGAAGCGCATTTGGCTGCAGTGTGAACGTAGCCTTAGTAACTCAGCGGAGATCTGGTGCTTCTGGCGTTCTGAGCAGCAGCAGAAGCGGCCTGTCTGTTTACTTCCGTCTCACGTCTCTGTAACCTGCACGTTGACAGCGCGAAGACCGCCCCCGTAACCCTTTAATACCGCCAGTCAGTAATCTTTTGTGAAAAGCACATGATTGCACAACTTTACCATCGCGGTCTGAACGACGGGCTCCCAGATACCGGCTCAGCTTCACGGTAAATTGCCGGCATTGTTTTATGAAAACAGCTAATACCCGTTCTTAGTCTTTGATTTTATAAAATAAAATTTCCTCCAAAAATGCGACTTATATATGTTTTTTTCTTCTTTATTATGCATTTTTGGGCCGGTGCGATGTACTGTATACTCCGGAACGACGTATAGTCCGGAAAATACGGTAATCGTTCTTTTCTTTTTAACTAAATGTCAAAGCTGAATCAGCAGGAGGTCACATGACCCCTGGTGGTGGCTCCATGAGTGCTCCTGTCAGAGCACTACTTCCTGTTTCTAGTGACACCTCCCACTTTGAGTGATGTCACTGGTGGGTGTGGCCTCTACAGTAGCTGACAGAACGTCCCTGAAACTAGTGCACACAGGTGAGACACGTGGGCAGGTCGGACAAACAGAGGAGCTACAGGTCAGTGGGGGGGAAGACAGGTTAGGTCAGAGGTCAATGGGACAGCAATGCACTATGGGTAACATGTGAGGTACAGGTTGCCTCCAAACACTGATCATTTCTCTACAGCAAATCCAAAAAGTGGTTGGAGGCAACTTTGACCTCTAAACAAAGAACAGCCATCATCCTACCATGGTGGCTCTGGGAGCGCAGCGGCCAGGGTTTGTCTCCTAGAAAACAAAACCAAGTGTTATTCAGCTGATCGCTTTACTGACTGCAGGCAAATCACATCAGCTGGCAGTGTTTCCACCACCAAAGTGAAACACCTTTAAATCAACCTTAATCCTGTTGTGAGCATTTCAAAATGTATAAAACAGAGGAAACAACAGAGGCTGTAAATCTTTAAACAGCCCTTCTGTGCAGGAGGTGGAGGTCTAGTGGTCTGAAAATGGAGCATCTTCTCATCAACCACTGGCAGCAGCCATCTGACATCATGACACCAGATATCAGCTGCTACTACGGCTAAGTGGGGTTCAAGATGAAAAGAGAAATGGGAAAGAAGGAGAGGATAATGAGAAGAAGAGGAGTCAGCGCTGTTCCCCACTCTCCAAGCCCCAGGGCTCCAACCATGCAGCACTTTGATCCATCACTATCAATTTACCATCAGCTCGCATTGCTGCTGCCTCCCACTCACGGCTCGGGATGACACCCCCACCGCCACAAACACTCCCTTCAGAACTCATCACGCTGTGTTCCAGCATAAACTGCCTGTTCATATAGACCCACTGGTTCATGTTCATCTCTAAAACCTCCCCAGGTCTGTGTCCTCCTGCCTCACCTCACCCCATGTGAATGTTACACACCCCACTCTCACCCCATGTGAATATTACACACCCCACTCTCACCCCATGTGAATGTTACACACCCCACTCTCACCCCATGTGAATGTTACACACCCCACTCTCACCCCATGTGAATGTTACACACCCCACTCTCACCCCATGTGAATGTTACACACTCCACTCTCACCCCATGTGAATGTTACACACCCCACTCTGACCACACACTCTCACCATCACACAGCATGCCCCCTGCTGGGTGTGTTGGACCGCTATCTGAGAGCGCTGCTTACATAACCAGGCTGCCAGCATCAGCTTCCTTATTAGATGATAACATCTTAAACAGCTTTTCCACAATGTTGCATCTCTCTTTCACTTCATTTAGATGAGGACACTTATGCATGAGTGTGTGTGCGTGTGTGCGTGCGTGCGTGCGTGCGTGCGTGTGTGTGTGTGTGTGTGGTGAAAACAAGATGATGTGTAATAAAGAAAAGGCAGCTTATCCAGCGTCTGTCTCTGAGTGGATGTTGAACTGGTTCAGGGCAGCCAGGAGGAGCTCATACAGCAACCAGCCAACCAGAGAGGAGGAGGAGACGGAGAGGGAGAGAGGGAGGGAGGGAGAGGGAGATCAAAAGAGAAAGAGAGGGAGGGAGAGAGGGACGGAGAGAGAGGGAGATCAAAAGAGAGGAAGAGAGAGGGAGAGAGGGATGGAGAGAGGGAGAGAAAAAGAGAGGAAGAGAAAGAGAGAAAAAGAGAGGGGGAGAGAAAGATTATGACAAAAAAACAAACATCTCATTTTCTGGGCTGTTAGCAGACAGGAGACGTAGCACCAGGCCTAAGGGCAAAAAGGTTGTAGGTTCAACTCCCAGCAGAGACTTTTCTGACTCTAAACTAAACTAATAATAATAATAATAATAATCCTTTATGCGTCCTGTAGGATCATTGCTTATCTGTTTTTGACCCGTCCTCATGTTGAGGACCAATGAGCTGCCAGTATGGACGGCGCTCACGGGCAAGTGGAGGTTCAATGTCTTGCCCAGGGACTAGGGATGTAACGATTCACTCAAGCCACGATTCGATTCGATTTTTGATTTTAAGCTCACGATTTTCGATTTTTTACAATTTTTCATAACAAAATTAATTTATTTTATGGCCAAATAATTTTTTTTATTTTACAATAGCCCTTTAGTCCTTGTTTTAAATTGTAATTTTCTATTGTCTTATTGGAAACAAGGGAAAGCCTAAATGCTGCCACACTGTTGACTTCTAATTGATTAGAGCAGTGGTTCCCAAACTGGGGGGCGCGGTGTAACAGCAGGGGGGGCGCGGGATGATTTATTCAGTTATTAATTTAAAAAAATTTTTTAATTTAAAAAATATATATATTTTGAGTGCTAAGCAGGGTTATCTGGGGGGATGGGTGAGATTGACCTTGCCTCTGCTTTGCTGTCCCCCCTAATCTCCCCTCTGGGGAGATGGACTGAGTGTGTCCGAGTCTCCGCAGCGCGCTCAGAGCTGCAGGGAGCAGGTGGGCGTGACCAGGTTGCAGTGCAGCGCCGTGCGGAACACCGGTTATAATATTAACATACATTATTATGAGATCATGAGAAAAAGAGAGAGAAATGAGGGGTGCACATCATTTTTTTATTGAGACACTCAGGGGAGAACCTGGCGCTGATGCGTAACTCCTCGCGGGGAGGTGAATGGTTTGGATAGCTCTGTTTGCCTGCTGGCGCAGCTTGTGCGTGTCAACCAGTCTTCATAGCCTGAACGCTCATGAGAGCTTCAAAGCCACCACAACAGGAAGTGTAGTTAAAATCAGCTTCTGATCACGGGCTGAGTGATCGGAGCTCAAAGCTCCCCATGCGCAAAGACGCGTTCTGGCACCTCGTGCGCACTGACGGAGCGCACGAGTCTGGACGATTCAGTAACGAGCGCACGCGACCTTGAACGTGCAGTGCCGGATCCGAACCTCCACAGATACCCCCCCCCATCTATTTTATTCTCAAATCGCACACAGGACACTGTTTGGAGGACAACTCAACACAAAGAGATCTGCAGCAACAAGCCGCTCTCACCAGTCACTGAAGATGAGAGAACTATTTTTTTAAGTAAAAATAAACCTTTATATTTTTTATTTTCATTTTGCACTGAGGCATTTTGGCTGCATGGTGGCGCAGTTGGTTAGCACTGTTGCCTCGCAGCAAGGAGGTCGTGGGTTCGCGTCCCGGCTCTGCGGCCTCTCTGCGTGGAGTTTGCATGTTCTCCCCGTGCGTGCGTGGGTTTCCTCCGGGTACTCCGGTTTCCTCCCACAGTCCAAAGACATGACTGTCAGGCTAATTGGGCTGGTAAATTGTCCTTAGGTGTGAGTGGGTGTGTGGTTGTTTGTCTCGTTCGTCTCTGTGTGGCCCTGCGATGGACTGGCGACCTGTCCAGGGTGTCCCCCACCTCTCGCCCCTTGACCGCTGGAGATAGGCACCAGCTGCCCCGCGACCCTCTGTGGAGGATTAAGCGGCTACAGAAGATGGATGGATGGACTGAGGCATTTTTTAAAGTTTCTATTGAGCTGTAAAAGTGGTTAGTTTGTTGTTTTTAAGAAGTTTATTTTATAGCAACATGTAGTTAAATGCAGTTACTTTTACTTGTTCAGATCTCAAAGGTTTGATGTGAAATAACCTGTAATGGAGTTTGAAAATGAGATTTGTCTGTTCGCAGTGTTGTGTGTGTGTGTGCGTGTGTGTGTGTGTGTGCGTGCGTGCGTGTGTGTGTGTGCGCGTGCGTGTGTGTGCGCGCGCGCGCGTGCGTGTGTGTGTGTGTGTGTGCGTGCGTGCGTGTGTGTGTGTGTGTGTGTGTGTGTGTGTTGTTCTTAGATGAGCTGGTGAAAACCTCTAGATCATCTCTCAGACACGGTGGTCCTGCTGGGACTCTCGTCGTTTTAGTTGTTTCCTATTGAGTCACTTTTACTTTTTAATATCAAACTGAGACAACAAGAACCAGAGCAGGTCTTGTTGTTGTTATATTTATATTTATAGTTATTTATGTTGAAAGTTGTTTCTATCTTGGATCAAAAACACGTAAATCTATAAAAGGACTAAATAATTTGCCTGGACCTGAGCTGAGGTTACAGCTGTATCATTAGCTGGATTTCTAACAACTAATCAAACCAACCCTCCACAGCAGATCCACCAGAGGATGCATGATGGAGCAACTGAGCTGTAACCATCCTCCAAGCTAATCCCCCAGCTGTCAACGCTTTGCAGCAAATACCTGAACACCAGGCACCTCCATGCACACGCTCCTCCTCCAGCTCCCCATTCAGCAGCACAATCAGCCTCAGCAGGGGCTCCAGGCTCCACTCATTACAGCCAGTTAAAGCTCAACTCATTAACAATGAAGCCAGAACAATGGTGAGTACAAAGGCAGAAGGTGGGTGGACTGCCTTTTCATAATCAACTGTCAGTCATTTGTTAGGATAAAGGCTTCTTTATGTGAGCACAGGGACAGGAGCCCACTGTTTGGCTTTAATTAGCATTTTGCTGGAATCTTACAGAGGAAACATAAATATGCAGCGTCATGACAATGGAGGATTGACTTCATGAATAAAAACATATCTGACAAGAGAGAGCTGAATGAAGTTAGACTCCCGTCTCCTCTGGCCTCCTGGTGAACGATGAGGATGAATCAGCTGATCCTATCAAAACGACAGAAATTCTGGCTGCCATCTTTAAAACTGTTCCACATTCAATCAGTTCTTATTGCTGTGTCTTTAAAATGAATTTACTTTGAATGATTTACAGTGAAAGGAATGCATTTACATTCTACCCTGCTCTAGAAGTGCCTTCAACTCAACACGCCCCCTACCTGCTCTAGAAGTGCCTTCAACTCAACACGCCCCTCTACCTGCTCTAAAAGTGCCCTTAACTCAACACGCCCCTCTAACTGCTCTAGAAGTGTCCTTAACTCAACACACTCCTCTACCTGCTCTAGAGGTGTCCTTAACTCAACACACCCCTCTACCTGTTCTAGAAGTGCCCTAAACTCAACACGCCCCCTACCTGTTCTAGAAGTGTCCTTAACTCAACACGCCCCTCTACCTGCTCTAGAAGTGTCCTTAACTCAACGCGCCCCCTACCTGCTCTAGAAGTGTCCTTAACTCAACACGCCCCTCTACCTGCTCTAGAAGTGCCCTAAACTCAACACGCCCCCCTACCTGCTCTAGAGGTGTCCTTAACTCAACACGCCCCTCTACCTGCTCTAGAAGTGTCCTTAACTCAACACACCCCTCTACCTGCTCTAAAAGTGCCCTCAACTCAACACGCCCCTCTAACTGCTCTAGAAGTGTCCTTAACTCAACGTGCCCCCTACCTGCTCTAGAAGTGTCCTTAACTCAACACGCCCCTCTACCTGCTCTAGAAGTGCCCTAAACTCAACACGCCCCTCTACCTGCTCTAGAGGTGTCCTTAACTCAACACGCCCCTCTACCTGCTCTAGAAGTGCCCTTAACTCAACACGCCCCTCTACCTGCTCTAGAAGTGTCCTTAACTCAAAACGCCCCCTACCTGCTCTAGAAGTGTCCTCAAGTCAACACGCCCCCTATCTGCTCTAGAAGCTGTCTCTTATACACAT
>SSNR01000114.1:59807-77307 GCA_006937965.1 Callopanchax toddi
TGGGTTCCCCCTGGTTCTCTGGGTTCTGTGCTGAAATGTGAGCCTGCCTCCAGAACAGACCCCCGATCAGCAGAGGATTGCTTCTGTTTTTGCTTTAGGGTGAAATAAATGTCTTTAATGCTGAGAGGAAATGTTTTTGTCTTTTTTGAGATAGTGGAATATTCCTGGCAGCATCAAGATAGACATCCATGGAATCTGAATGGGTGGTTTTAAAGGCCTCATGCTGTTCCAGAGGATCCATTAGGAGACAGCAGTGATAATCAAACCCATCAGCTGTAGGTGTGGTCCTCTCTTTAGATAAATACCTGGTAGAACCACTTCAGAATGACCCCAAAGTCCCTTTGATGCGTCCTTTAGTCAGTCAGGAATCTTTAAGTTCATCCTGTTCTCACAGGCAGCTGCTGCTTCTGTTTCCTTCTCACTCAAACCAGGAGAACGACTGAAATATGAACCGTACAAACACAAAGCAGTGGTTTCTGAAAAAACTCTGCAAAGCAATTTTATTCCCACCCATGCAGCGATGACCTTTGACCTCAATCACACCTCTCACTACGCTGCCTTTATGGCTGCAGATAGAGGATCTGCTGGGGTGATTTCTTCCATTCAATCATACGAGTAATTCTGTGAGTGACACAAACACAAACTATTGTTGTGTCCCTTCACCACCTCCGTCCCCGATCGGCTGCCCCGCCTCCTCCAGGCTGACAGACCGCGTTTCCTCCTGCTGGAAGGAGGCGGCATTAGGAGGAGGTTTTCTTCCAGGATGCATACAAACTAATAATCATCATGACTCCGTTTCTGATTCACCTTTATTGGACACCTACACTTCTGAATCACCTCCTGGAGAAGACAAACATCAGTAATAAGATCAAAACACCCTGAACCCAACAGGAAGGAGGAGGAGGTTCTTCACCTTCACGGTCTCATCTCTAGAACTATTCTTTAGGTTCTTTCTCCTGAGTAAAATCTGGGTTTGTGTTTGAAAAGTGCCTCACTAGATGGAGTTCACTATCTAGTCCCCTATAGGGGACAGACCAGTGTTTCACATTTCCCACACCCCTTGAACGCAGCGTGTATCATAGTGTCAGCTGTGTGACGTATGAAGGAATCTTTTGACTTTGTGATTTGACCTCCTTTCCTGTTTACTCTGAAAATCATTGATTTGAAACAAACCAGCAACCAGTCAGAGCATCAGCTGTTAGCATTAGCATGCTAGATGGCATTAGCATGCTCTGTGGGCTCAATATACATTAAGGTCTATTTCCACCAGTGGAGTGAATAACGTCTGTTGGACCATCTGAATAGTTTCTAGGACCCTAAATAAGGAATGAAAAAGTCAAACATCTTTCAAAATGGCCGCCTCACTATGGAGTGAACGAGTGGACGTTTGGGACCTGGGATGTTTCCCTTAGCTAATAAATGTCTCCTGACCTTTGAACCCTGTCACTGTCCTCTTGTCCTTAAAACAATTTACCATGACAAGTACTCATAAATCCTTAAACACACATGAGCTGTGTAGACTGAGGGGTCAAAGGTCAATCTGGAGGATAATGGATGGTAATGAGAGGCTAGGAGGAAATGAGGCTGGCTTGTTACAGCTGCACTCAGGAGGAAGTCTCAATTAAACATGTTGATGTAATCAGCTCTGAGGTGGTGATCAGCTGGCCAATCAGAAGCAAGCAAGGCTGCAATCAACACACACACACACACGACTAACTATAGAGGTGTGTGTGTGTCCGGTCTGAAGGTCAGGTCCGTAACACGATGTGGAAGATGATTCTGTGCTGGAGAATTCTCATTGTGTTGAACAGATGAACTTTAACCTCTAAGGTTCATCTATCTCAGAGTGAAGCAGCAATTCAGGGCCTCCCACTGGGGGGCGCTGTGGTGATGGAGGAGCAACGCTAAGTGCCACACTTCCTGTTAGCGGACTATACTGAAGAGAAAGCAGGTCCATCTGATATCAGACAGGGGGGTTACATTTAGCATGGATAGATCACCATGGTAACAGAGACTCTAGATCACCATGGTAACAGAGACTCTAGATCACCATGGTAACAGAGACTCTAAATCACCATGGTAACAGAGACTCTAGATCACCATGGTAACAGAGAACAGACTCTACATCACCATGGTAACAGGGACTAGACTCTAGATCACCATGGTAACAGGGACTAGACTCTAGATCACCATGGTAACAGGGACTAGACTCTACATCACCATGGTAACAGGGACTAGACTCTAGATCACCATGGTAACAGAGACTAGACTCTACATCACCATGGTAACAGAGACTAGACTCTAGATCACCATGGTAACAGGGACTAGACTCTAGATCACCATGGTAACAGGGACTAGACTCTACATCACCATGGTAACAGGGACTAGACTCTACATCACCATGGTAACAGGGACTAGACTCTACATCACCATGGTAACAGGGACTAGACTCTAGATCACCATGGTAACAGGGACTCTAGAGCACCATGGTAACAGAGACTCTAGATCACCATGGTAACAGAGAAAGACTCTACATCACCATGGTAACAGGGACTAGACTCTAGATCACCATGGTAACAGGGACTAGACTCTAGATCACCATGGTAACAGGGACTAGACTCTACATCACCATGGTAACAGGGACTAGACTCTAGATCACCATGGTAACAGGGACTAGACTCTAGATCACCATGGTAAAAGGGACTAGACTCTAGATCACCATGGTAACAGGGACTAGACTCTAGATCACCATGGTAACAGGGACTAGACTCTAGATCACCATGGTAACAGGGACTAGATTCTACATCACCATGGTAACAGGGACTAGACTCTACATCACCATGGTAACAGGGACTAGACTCTACATCACCATGGTAACAGGTACTAGACCCTAGATCACCATGGTAACAGGGACTAGACTCTACATCACCATGGTAACAGGGACTAGACTCTACATCACCATGGTAACAGGGACTAGACTCTAGATCACCATGGTAACAGGGACTAGACTCTAGATCACCATGGTAACAGGGACTAGACTCTTGATCACCATGGTAACAGGGACTAGATTCTACATCACCATGGTAACAGAGACTAGACTCTACATCACCATGGTAACAGGGACTAGACTCTAGATCACTAGATGTGTTTGATGACACTGATGCTGATAAGAGTCTAGAAACACATCAGAGTCACTGTCATGATGCTACGGTGTCTCTGAAATGAACCCTGATCACTTCATGTTCTCACGCCCCTGTTAGACCTCCCTCCATCATTACTGGACAAACTGGCTCCACCTGGTTAAAAACTATACAATGGAAAGCTGCGTCTTAAGAGGCTTCAACCTGTTTTATTGAGATATCCTCAGAAACAGGTCTATAGAGTAAAGCCGGGTGATTAGACCGACACCTGAACAGGTTGGGCTTTACTCAACATTCAGCTTCTCCTACTTCATCTCTTCCGTCCACATCAGTCCCTCCTCAGCCCTGCAGCTGGTTTTCATTGACCTGGCTCATATTTCCATCGGTGAGGTGTTACGCTCTCTCTGCCCGGCTCAGTGCAGCCTGCCTGCCTCCACAGGGACTGCAGGGAGAACTGGACCACGCCCACCCTCTTCAGGGACCCAGCAGCTCTGACGGGGTTGGACATGAAAGGCAGTGACAGTGTGGGCGACAGCGCCGTATAAGTCTGCATAATCACTGGGAGCTCTGCTGCACTCTGATTCGTCTGCACATCAACGAGCCTCTGGCTCAGAGCGAGGAGGCGGGTCTACTCAGCAGAGGCTCCTCAGATGGAGGTGATGGGTTTGGTTTGTTCTGAGCTGCCTTTAAATCAGGTGGAGAGAGAGAGCTCCTAAAGCCGGTGGCTAAAGGGCCTCAGAGGACCCATCAACTTGTGTCTGAAGAGGAGGGGGGGTTCTCACCTCCAACAGCCTGGTGTCTAAAAGCACCTGCTGTCCAAAAACCAAAGTGTTTGATGCCTAACAAGACTGGTTCAAGTAATCGACATTTATTCCTGTTTAAAGACCTTTATGTGATGATGATTCTTCCTCAACCAGAGAAAATGAGTCTGATTAAAAACTACTCAGGTTTAGTGTTTTCATCCAAAACAAAGATAATAAATGACCAGGTAGAAGGTCTGGTTAGTTAGTTAGTTAGTTAGTTAGTTAGTTAGTTAGTTAGTTAGTTAGTTAGTTAGTTAGTTAGTTAGTTAGTTAGTTAGTTAGTTAGTTAGTTAGTTAGTTAGTTAGTTAGTTAGTTAGTTAGTTAGTTAGTTAGTTTATAATGATTTTATTTAATTAGATTTGATTAATTAGGTTTCATCTGAGGAAGTGGAACAAACGATTTCATTTCAACAAAATAAACTTCAGATGTTTTTATTAAAAAAGAAACTAAAACGAATGAATCAGATTTAAAATGTCTGGTCAGTTTGAACTTGAGGGAATCTTTAACACCACCCACTTTCATTTGACCCCACCCACTGAGATTTAACTACACCCACTGACATTTAACTACACCCACTGAGATTTAACTCCACCCACTGACATTTAACTCCACCCACTGAGATTTAACTCCACCCACTGACATTTAACTATACCCACTGAGATTTTAACTCCACCTACTGACATTTAACTCCACCCACTGACATTTAACTCCACCCACTGACATTGAACTCCACCCACTGACATTTTAACTCCACCCACTGACATTTAACTCCACCCACTGACATTTTAACCCCACCCACTTTCATTTAACTCAACCCACTGATATTTAACCCCACCCACTTTCATTTAACTCCACCCACTGACATTTTAACTCCACCCACTGACATTTAACTACAGCCACTGACATTTAACTACACCCACTGACATTTAACTACACCCACTGACATTTAACTATACCCACTGAGATTTAACTCCACCCACTGACATTTAACTACACCCACTGAGATTTAACTATACCCACTGACATTTAACTCCACCCACTGACTTTTAACTACACCCACTGAGATTTAACTACACCCACTGACATTTAACTCCACCCACTGACTTTAACTACACCCACTGACATTTAACTACACCCACTGACATTTTAACTCCACCCACTGACATTATAACTCCACCCACTGACATTTTAACTACACCCACTGACATTTAACAACACCCACTGACATTTAACCACACCCACAGATATTTAACTCCACCCACTTTCATTTAACTCCACCCACTGATATTTAACCCCAACCACTTTTATTTAACTCCACCCACTGATATTTTAACTCCACCCACTGACATTTAACTCCACCCACTGACATTTAACTACACCCACTGACATTTAACTACACCCACTTTCATTTAACTCCACCCACTGACATTTAACTCCACCCACTGACATTTAACTCCACCCACTGACATTTAACTACACCCACTGACATTTAACTACACCCACAGATATTTAACTCCACCCACTTTCATTTAACTCCACCCACTGATATTTAACCCCAACCACTTTCATTTAACTCCACCCACTGATATTTTAACTCCACGCACTGACATTTAACTCCATCCACTGACATTTAACTACACCCACTGAGATTTAACTACACCCACTTTCATTTAACTCCACCCACTGACATTTAACTCCACCCACTGAAATTTAACTCCACCCACTGACATTTAACTCCACCCACTGACATTTAACTACACCCACTGAGATTTAACTCCACCCACTTTCATTTAACTCCACCCACTGACATTTAACTCCACCGACTGACATTTAACTCCACCCACTGACATTTTAACTCCACCCACTGACATTTAACTCCACACACTGACATTTTAACTCCACCCACTGACATTTTAACTCCACCCACTGACATTTAACTACACCCACTGACATTTTAACTCCACCCACTGACATTTTTACTCCACCCACTGACACTTAACTCCACCCACTGGCATTTAACTCCACCCACTGACATTTAACTCCACCCACTGACATTTTTAACTCCACCCACTGACATTTTAACTCCACCCATTGACATTTTAACTCCACCCACTGACACTTAACTCCACCCACTGACATTTAACTCCACACACTGACATTTTAACTCCACCCACTGACATTTTAACTCCACCCACTGACATTTTCTCTCCACCCACTGACATTTTAACTCCACCTACTGACATTTAACTCCACCCACTGACATTTTAACTCCACCCACTGACATTTTAACTCCACCCACTGACATTTTCTCTCCACCCACTGACATTTTAACTCCACCCACTGACATTTAACTCCACCCACTGACATTTTAACTCCACCCACTGACATTTTAACTCCACCCACTGACATTTTAACTCCACCCACTGACAGGAGGTCAGAAACAGGAAGTTCCTGCTGATCGTTTGTTATTTAGAGATTTGGAGGGTTAGGACCTAAAACTTCAGAATGAGAGGACCCCAGACTGATTGAGCCCACAGAGACAGAGGAGAGGTCCGCCTGTCAGACTCTGTGGGGTCCTTATCTCCACCTTCTCATCTTCTGCCACTTTGTGTTTCTTCTGTTCAAATAAAATAATTTGAGGATTTCTGTTGAAAGTGCTGGAAGGCTGAACTGAGCAGATGCTTCTGTTAATGATGATAAGGTTGGACTGTTAGGAGCCTCAGCAGATCTACATCAGCCTCCATCTGACCTTCAGTCACAACATGAAACATCTGCTGGAGCTTCAGAGACCAGGTGTCTTACCCAGGTTGGACTTGGAGGTGTGGACGGGGGTGTAGTGGTTCTTGGATGAGGTTCTGACTGGTGTGTTGTCTTTAGGTGATCCATTCATCGCTGCAAAATTTTCACAGTCATATTGTGAAATGGGGATGGGCCCCTGCTGCCTCAGGATGTCTGCGAGGGCCCTGAGCAACGGGAAAGAGGAGAAAACAGAAGCAACTTTTAATACAACACCAACAGATGCTCGATGTCGCGCTGCAGCTCAGAATGACTTCGTTACTTATCCTTCGATTTCCTCTCGTCTGCAAATGTGACGAATGTTCATTTGCAAAAGAAGCAAACACTGGATGTAGGAGCATCTCGCCTAATTGGCTGAATGTTTTCAGCCTGCACCAGGTGCATGTGGATGGCCCTCGAGGGGAGAGGGAGAGACGCAATCAGGATGAAAGAAAGTTGGAAAGTGTTTGTTTGCTTATTCTGGCGTGACTTTCAGAGAAAAAAAAATCAAATTACTTTTACAGCGTTGATGTTCCTAAAAACAGGAAGTAGTCCTCTGATTGGAGCAATACTCATGGCTACTGCGATCAGGAGAGACGCTGCTGCAGATCAGTGACCAATTAGCTGCTCCTGTCTTTTAAACCAAGAGTTAAATACCAAACAATGATCAGTCACTGATCTGCAGCAGCGTCTCTCCTGACCTGACTAGACATGAGTTTTGCTCCAGTCAGAGGACTACTTCCTGATTTCAGAGACTCCACCCTCTTTGAGTGATGTCACCAGTGTGTGGTGCTTTTTGTCGATAAATTCACTTCCCAACAACCCAAACGTCTACTGAGCGCCCCCCCCCCCCCCCCCCCCCGGCTCCGTGCTGAGTGTGCAGCGGTGCCTGCATGAGCCCCCCCCCCGAGAGTGTGCAGCGTGCTACACGCCCTCCACACAGCGCCAACATTAACAATATTCATTATTCACAGTCTTAAGCTGGCTCCTGTGTTGAATAATGCATCCAATAAAAGCAGCAGATTTCCATCCCGAGGTGAAGGGTGTGTGTCAGCGTTCGTTCTGCACACACACCTGGTTGTCAGCGTTCGTTCTGCACACACACCTGGTTGTCAGCGTTCGTTCTCCACACACACCTGGTTGTCAGCGTTCGTTCTCCACACACACCTGGTTGTCAGCGTTCGTTCTGCACACACACCTGGTTGTCAGCGTTGGTTCTCCACACACACCTGGTTGTCAGCGTTGGTTCTGCACACACACCTGGTTGTCAGCGTTGGTTCTGCACACACACCTGGTTGTCAGCGTTGGTTCTGCACACACACCTGGTTGTCAGCGTTGGTTCTGCACACACACCTGGTTGTCAGCGTTCGTTCTGCACACACACCTGGTTGTCAGCGTTCGTTCTGCACACACACCTGGTTGTCAGCGTTCGTTCTGCACACACACCTGGTTGTCAGTGTTGGTTCTCCACACACACCTGGTTGTCAGCGTTGGTTCTGCACACACACCTGGTTGTCAGCGTTGGTTCTGCACACACACACCTGGTTGTCAGCGTTCGTTCTGCACACACACCTGGTGGATGGAGAGGAACCAGAGATCCCATCCAGACCTCCAGCTGAGCAGAGGCTGAGAACTGGAGCAGATAAACAGCATTCAGAGTCAAACACGTGAACTGACCTGAGGACAGAAGCTGAGTTAGAGCCTCTCACTCCCCCACTCAGCAGATGTGCTTTAACACACATCAGCTTCAGCCTGGGGGTTAGTAGGCTAGTTGGAAGAAGAGAATGAAAGGAATACATTGAAAAAGATCAGATGTGAAGTGTAAGATAAAGGATGCTGAATCTCCAGGATTCATCAGCAGCAGGTCAGTCCAGTCCGGGTCATCGGATCATCAGCTAGCAGAGCTACACCACGCTGGGACAGTCCAGACTGGGACAGTCCAGACTCTTCTCATGTGGAGGAATGACCTACCAAGCTACCAGAACAGGGGCGTCCCTGTCCGTCTTCTAGAACCTCCTGAAGACCCAGCTCTTCAGAGAACGTCTTCTAGACTAGCTCCTACCTTCACTACTCCTCTGGACTCTCTAATGCTCTTCACTCTATCCTGTCTTCTTCTCCCTCACCTTAGAGACCAGAGTCAGACCATCTAGTAGTTAGTTTAGGTTAATGTCAGGGTTAGTGGTTAGTTTAGGTTAATGTCAGGGTTAGTGGTTAGTTTAGGTTAATGTCAGGGTTAGTGGTTAATGTCAGGGTTAGTGGTTAGTTTAGGTTAATGTCAGGGTTAGTGGTTAGTTTAGGTTAATGTCAGGGTTAGTGGTTAGTTTAGGTTAATGTCAGGGTTAGTGGTTAGTTTAGGTTAATGTCAGGGTTAGTGGTTAGTTTAGGTTAATGTCAGGGTTAGTAGTTAGTTTAGGTTAATGTCAGGGTTAGTAGTTAGTTTAGGTTAATGTCAGGGTTAGTGGTTAGTTAGCCTCGAGGTCAGTTATAGGTTATAATATTTGGAAAAAAGCGTCCGATAAATACAGAAGCATCAACGTTATGTTGAACCTCCAGTTTCCTCCACCCAGCCCCCCGATGGACACACGCCCCTTCAGATTTCAACCATCCTGGGACCAGCAGAGACATGAAGACTAGACCGCCTCAGCCAAGTCCCCTGATCCAGCACCAGGTTGGCCATACTGAGAGTGGAGCTTCCAGTTAATGAAACTGGTTCAACAGAAGCAGATTCAGGTTTAGATTTCATAAACATTTAATTACTGAAAATGAATTTTGGATTTACTAACAAACTAATGATATCATAAGGTAAACCATCACATTCCAGTGACTTCATGTCCTTCAGATCGAAGCTTCAGGACAGAAACCACCAAAATGAGTCCAACTGTCCAAAAGTCCAAAACACAATCATCAGCTGATTGTTGTTGTTAGTAAAAAGACTCTTCACCATCATCACTGACATGAAGAAAAGCAGAACCTCAGGAGTATCAGAAACCTCAGAGACCCCAGGAACCTCGGGGACCTCAGGAACCTCCGAGACCTCAGGAACCTCAGAGACCTCAGGAACCTAAGGGACCTCAGAAACCTCAGGGACCTCAGAAACCTCAGGAACCTCAGAAACCTCAGGAACCTCAGAGACCTCAGGAACCTCAGGGACCTCAAAAACCTCAGGGACCTCAGAAACCTCAGGGACCTCAGAAACCTCAGGGACCTCAGAAACCTCAGGAACCTCAGGGACCTCAAAAACCTCAGGGACCTCAGAAACCTCAGGGACCTCAGAAACCTCAGGGACCTCAGAAACCTCAGGGACCTCAGAAACCTCAGGAACCTCAGGGACCTCAAAAACCTCAGGGACCTCAGAAACCTCAGGGACCTCAGGGACCTCAGAAACCTCAGGGACCCCAGAAACCTCAGGGACCCCAGAAACCTCAGGGACCTCAGATACCTCATAAACCTCAGGGACCTCAGAAACCTCTGGGACCTCAGGAACCTCAGAAACCTCAGGGACCTCAGAAACCTCAGAAACCTCAGGAACCTCAAAAACCTCAGGAACCTCAGAAACCTCAGGGACCTCAGGAACCTCAGAAACCTCAGGGATCTCAGGAGTATCAGGAACCTCAGAGACCTCAGAAACCTCAGAAACCTCAGGGACCTCATGAGTCTCAGGAGCCTCCAACTCACCTGTGAATATTCATCTCCTGCGGAGGCTCCGTAGCTTTATCATAGGCCACTTTGACCGACACCCCCAGCACTATGATGAAGGCTATGACCCCACAGGTGATGTAGACCGCCGTGTTGGTCTGGTCCATTCTGGGATCGTAGGGTTCCCCGGTCGGGATGGGGGACGGGGCGGCCGTCTGCACCCACTTGGGCGACTCGTAGTTCCTGCAGGCTTTCTGATCCAGTCGGTCCTTCTTGTACTCGCAGCAGAAGCGCAGGTAGCAGGTCCCGCAGCAGTAGCGGTGGTCCGTGTTGTTGCACGCGAACATCTTGTCGTACTGGCCGCTCACGTCGTAGTATCCGCGGCAGGTGTCGTGGCTGCTGGCGGGCGACGGCTGCGGGGTTTTGTGCGCGAGAGCTGTGGGGACCGCCGTGGCTCTGGGAGCCTTCCTGGGGGGGGCTTTGGGTTTTTTGGGGGCCGTGGCGGCGCTCAGGACGCACAGCGGGTCCAGGTAGACCAGCAGCAGCAGCAGGAAGAACGGATTCATCCTCATCGTGGCGAACGGCTCCGTGATTCACTCCGGTTCAGCAACTGAAAATCAAACCCAGCGGCGCGCGCGCGCACATCCTCTGCTTTTAACACGCACGGACCCAGGGACCGTCACGGTGACCGGAGAGCTTCATGTCCTGACCGCAGCGGGAGCTGAGCGGAGTGAAGCCCGGGATCCGCTCGCCTTCCCCCGGATGAGCTGCGCGCCAGCCGCGGTGTGTCGCTGTCCAAGGTGCTGATTCCTGGAGCTCCTCCCTCTGACTTCTGCTGTGGGCAAAGTTTGTCTGCTGGAGAACAAATGAGCTTATAATGGACTGGTGTGACGTCAGATACACGTCATCAATCCATAAGCACGTTTCTGCGAGTCAGGATCCGGTTGTTCTTCAATCAAGAAACGTTTCATATGAATATGAATGCATTTATTATTATTATTATTATTATTATTATTATTATTATTATTATTATTATTATTATTATTATTATTATTATTATCATTAATAGTATTGCTGTTATTATTGTTGTTATTATTATTATTTAATAACGTTGTTGTTGTTGTTGTTTGTAAGCTACCAACAGAACCATTAAACTCAGGTTGTTTATCCTAAACAGCTGTAGTGTTTATATTATCAGATGATCTCTCTGTTTGTTTGTTTGTTTGTTTATCTGGGAGATTCCAATAACAGGAGTCACGTGACACCCACGGAGCTCCAGGTCTGGTTAATAAAGATGAAGAAAATATGTTCCATATAGTATATGAAAGTATATGAAAATATGTCCAGAACCATCAGAGGTCTGAACCACTCTCTCTCCTCCTATCCACCTCTCTTGCTGCTGGCATAGGGACTCCCCCCCACAGGAAGCCAGAGCTGTGTCTCTTGCAGCCATTAGGTCCTATTACTGCAGCAGCTCTCAGACGCCTCCTGCTTGTTGATTGGATCTCTCCGTCCTCAGCTGCCTCCACTACGAGTGGCTGCAACAAGCTGGGCTCTCTCACTTACTGCTCTCATTATCAGAGAGAAGGTCACAGAGTCGGGTCAGTGGCAAGCCAAGGCCTGGGGACTGAGGAGGACTGATGGACCTAAATCACCATGAAAATGAGCCAACGCCTGAAGACACACTCCTCCACAGCGTTTGTTTTTCCTCTAGTCTGCTCACCAGTGGCACAAAGAAGCCTCATGTGCAGATTTCAAAATACAGACTCGCACTAATGAACACATTCAACCTGCCAGAACCGGCTAGAGCAGGGCCAGATAACGACGAAGACCTCCTCCTCACAGCGGCTCTCGGGTGGAGCGGTATGTTGCAACAAACGCTGTGTGATAACAGCAGCAGCGCCGGCAGCTCAGAGCGGTGTGGAGCCTGAAGGGTGGGAGGAGACCTGAACTCACAGCTGAGCTGGAATGGATGCAACGTGATGAGAATATGACTCGTTAATGGAGAGAGTGTTTCACTGGCAGGAGCAGAGAGAGACGTCACAGAGGACTGCAGGAATACCTCACCTGTAACCTGGTAATCTGACCACCTGAACTGTAACCTGACCTGTAACCTGACCTGTAACCTCACCTTTAACCTGACCTGTAACCTGACCTGTAACCTGACCTGTAACCTGGTAACCTGACCACCTGAACTGTAACCTGACCTGTAACCTGACCTGTAACCTGACCTGTAACCTCACCTTTAACCTGACCTGTAACCTGACCTGTAACCTGACCTGTAACCTGACCTGTAACCTCACCTTTAACCTGACCTGTAACCTGACCTGTAACCTGACCTGTAACCTGACCTTATTTTATTCTAGTTGTTTTCTAATACTTGGTGAGGCTTTGGTGAGGTGTTTACTTGAATCGTCTCCTGTTCCTCTCAGGTTCCTCACCTGCCTAAGATGACTTTGACTTTCTGACTCGGTACTGTCTGACAGGCAGGTCATTCAGAGGAGACATCTTGTCCTTCCAGTGTTTGCAGGTCTTCAGTCGAGGCGTCTCCACCGTCACTCAGCTGCTGTTCTAATAATCCTCTGAGAAGAATGTCCTCCACATCATCAGTCCAATGTTCTAATCCCAGAATTCTGTTCTCCAGTTGTTTGACTTCAATCAATCATTTATAATTTACTCTTCATACTAAGTAAAGTATTGTACCCCCACACACACACACACACACACACACACACACACACACACACACACATTTAAATATATGAAAACCAACCAGTCGTTTGAGGGATGGATGAACTTCAGATGGTTTGACTGTTTAAACTTGGCTGACTGGTTTCATCAGTAGAAACTGATTCGATTCCACTCAAAGTCTTCGGCCAATTGAAACATGTCAGTTTGTGAAACAAAGGAACCAAGTGCTCAGGGAAGGAGGCAGGGAAGGAGGCAGAGAGGACACCACGTCTAGTTAGTGTCCTAAAGACTTCACAGTCCAAACAAAGAGCAGATCAACTCAGTGGGTTAAAGGATGGAACATCAACAGGAAACGGTAAACAACAAACCAACCAGGATAAACACATGGGGGGGTCAGAACAGTAGGAGGGGCCACAGGAGGCTGATAACGATTGGATTTATTGTTCCACTAACAGGAACAGATCAGAGTAATCACAGCCAATCAGATTTGCTGGTTGGTATCCAGGTAACCAGTCAGCACCCTGAGGTTCTACTGAGGGACTTTACTTCTCACAGTGGGCGGAGTCTCTAGAAACAGGAAGTAGCTCACAGCTGGTCAGACCAGGAGAGACGCTGCTGCAGGTCGATGACCAGGTTGAACTCTTGTTCATAAAGTTCCAGGTTCCTTCATAACGGGACAGTCTGACCTACCAGATCTGATTTCACTGAATGAACTGGTGCTTTACAAATCAGTTAACTGAATTTAAACTGGAGCAAATCAACACTTGGATCATCACAGTCTGAGTTCCTGGGCCTGGAACCCCTATAAACCTGGAACAGTCCACCTTAAACCCCAGGAGGGCTGTGGTCTTTTGTCCCGTTTGTCTCGTTTTACCAGTTCTCATGTTGTTGTCAGCGGGAACCTCCTAGAATCACGTGGAGCAGCAGGTTCTTCTCCAGACCTCTAGGGGGGGGGGGGCACGTCCACCCTGTGTACAGGACTAAGTTCTGTATTCAGGACCCTGATTCTGTGGGTCATTATCAAAGATCTGGACTACGTAGATGGATCTCATCTGGCTCAGCTCCCTCTGCTCCACAGACCAGTTCAGTGGCCTCGTCTGACTGCAGCTGCTGACAACCTGACCTGCACCAATAAAGGTCAACATTTTATTTATTAATAATAATAATAATAATCTTTATTTATAAAGCGCCTTTCGTACAAAAAAAACTGTAACTCAAGGTGCTTAACAAGTTAAAATGACCCCACATAAACCACATTCCCATCCCTCCCCCATAAAAAGCACACACACACACACACACACACACACACACACACACACACATGTACACATACATACAAAGGACATTGGGCTGAGTACAGATGAGCAGGTTCTAAGGAAACGCCATCAGAGGAGCCCTCTGCACCGGCAGCAGGTCAACAGCAGCAGCCAACGCACCGACACGGGGCGACCAGAGGGGGCAGGGCTGAGACCCCACCTCCACCTGGAACCACCTGGAGAACCAGAGGAGGCGGGGCTGAGACCCCACCTCCACCTGGAACCACCTGGAGAACCAGGCAGCCACAGCTGACCACCGCTCCCGAGGCAGAGGGCTCCCTCAGAGGAAACACTGGAAGGAAGATTAAAATAACAAGTTAAAATATAAAATAACATAAGATAAATATAAGAATAAACAATAAAACAGTGATAAAATCTAACTAAAGACCTAAAATCTATTAGACTAAAATCAGCTAAAGGTTAGACTAAAAGCAGTTAAACAGACTAAAAGTAATTAAACACAATAAGTTAAAATTACACTAAAAGCATTTAAACAGACTATAATAAATAATACTCAGTTAAAAGCTAGCTTAAACAGGTGGGTCTGGAGCCTTTAAACACATGAACGTTCTCTGCAGCCCTGAGGTTCTCCTGTTCCAGAGCTGAGGGCCATAATAATAAAAAGACGCCTCGCCGTGAGTATGCGTTCTAACTTTAGGGATGACAAGCAGACGGCTGCCAGAGGAGCGCAGAGACCGCAGAGGTTCATACGGTAAAAGCAGTTCTGAGAGATAAGAAGGCCCAAGACCATTAAGACACTTAAAAACCATTAAAAGAACCTTAAACTGGATCCTAAAACACACAGGGAACCAATGCAAAGACTTCAGGATGGCGTAATGTGCTCCCGCCTCCTGGTCTTCGTCAGGACACGTGCTGCTGAATTTTGTAAGAGTTGTAAACCTGAGATACTCTTTTTGGGAAGACCAGAAAGCAGGGCGTTACAGTAGTCCATTCTACTGGTGATAAAAGCATCAGTGTCTCTGTGTTGGCCCCAGAGAGAATGGGGCGGACTCTGGCGATGTTCTTTAGGTGATAAAAACCTATCTTAGTCATGTTTTTAATGTGAGGGATAAAAGTCAGCTCAGAGTCAAAAATCACGCCCAGGTTCTTCACTTGTACAGAAGGATTCAGAGACATAAAGGTTTCTCTCTCTGAGCCTCAGGACCGATGACTAAAAGCTCCGTTTTGTCCCGGTTGAGCTGGAGAAAGTTTTCTGCCATCCAGGACTTGATGTCTGAAATACAGTTAAAAAGTACTTCCACTGGCCGTGTGTCATCAGGAGACACGGAGATGTACAGCTGTGTGTCGTCAGCATTTAGAGCTGTTTTCTGTATTAGAAATGCAAAGATGAGGATTTAGTGTTGATTCACTGAAAGTCTCTGCTATTGTTCATGCTCTACATGCCTTTGCTTCTGTCACTAGCTTGTTAACGTGGTTCACCATCTAGTTGAGCAGCAGCTATAAGACGCCACGGTGAGTGAGCTGGAAGTCACTCTGCAGCGTCTCACTCCCTAAGTCATGGTGAACGCAGAGAGCCCCCGCAAATCACGTCAACGGCTCTCAGAGGACCACGCTTCCAGATGCCTGTTTTCCCCTCCACTGATGCGCTATGTGTGGGCATACGTGTGTGTGTGTGTGTGTGTGTGTGTGTGCGTGCGTGCGTGCGTGCGTGCGTGCGTGCGTGCGTGCGTGTGTGTGTGTGTGAATGGGTGAAAGTGGGTCACAGCTGCCAATAGAAGCACATTTTTAAAGCGGGGCTTTCCTTGAGCAGTGAAGAGAACTGAGAGGACAGCAAGGCCCTGTCCTCTCCCTGTCCTCTCCCTGTCCTCTCCCTGTCCTCTCCCTGCCCTCTCCCTGTCCTCTCCCTGCCCTCTCCCTGTCCTCTCCCTGCCCTCTCCCTGTCCTCTCCCTGTCCTCTCCCTGTCCTCTCCCTGCCCTCTCCCTGTCCTCTCCCTGTCCTCTCCCTGTCCTCTCCCTGCCCTCTCCCTGTCCTCTCCCTGTCCTCTCCCTGTCCTCTCCCTGTCCTCTCCCTGCCCTCTCCCTGCCCTCTCCCTGTCCTCTCCCTGTCCTCTCCCTGCCCTCGTCTAGCCCACACTCACCACTTCCTGTCTCATCACAGTGAGACCAACACTCAGGCAGCAGCCATGAACACATTTTATGAATAGGCTCTCTCCCTCCATTGAACATTGATGGACCTTTATAAAATAGCTGCAGTTTTCCAAACAACAGCAGAATTAGGTTGATTTTAGTTTTTGTTCTGGAGGAAAGTTTGTTTTAGAGGCTTTAACTGTGGTAACTACCTAAATACCTTTGTACAAAAGAACATCCTTTGTAGTAACTAACAACTGTAATAACTAACTACCTCTGTTTTAACCTTTGGTGTCCATTCTCAGTCATCCTGGACATGATGATCTTAAATTTACTAAAGAAAGGACAACTGGACGTCTTGAGTTTCTTGAAGCTGTTTCTCCTTATCCAAGATGTTTCTTCGGTTCTCAAAGACAGGCTGGAGGTATCAGAATAATATGCTGTAGACAGAATGAGGTCATAAAGGTCACTAATGAGGTCATAGAGGTCAGTGATGAGGTCATAGAGGTCAGTGATGAGGTCATAGATGTGACTAATGAGGTCATAGAGGTCAGTGATGAGGTCATAGAGGTCACTAATGAGGTCATAGAGGTCAGTAATGAGGTCATAGAGGTCACTAATGAGGTCATAGAGGTCAGCGATGAGGTCATAGAGGTCAGCGATGAGGTCATAGAGGTCACTAATGAGGTCATAGAGGTCACTAATGAGGTCATAGAGGTCAGTAATGAGGTCATAGAGGTCAGTAATGAGGTAATAGAGGTCACTAATGAGGTCATAGAGGTCAGCGATGAGGTCATAGAGGTCGGTAATGAGGCCATAGAGGTCAGTAATGAGGTCATAGAGGTCAGCGATGAGGTCATAGAGGTTAGTAATGAGGCCATAGAGGTCACTAATGAGGTCATAGAGGTCAGTAATGAGGCCATAGAGGTCAGTAATGAGGCCATAGAGGTCAGTAATGAGGTCATAGAGGTCACTAATGAGGTCATAGAGGTCAGTGATGAGGTCATAGATGTCACTAATGAGGTCATAAAGGTCAGTGATTAGGTCATA